>CAUZXS010004914.1:90000-237500 GCA_963585895.1 Sepioteuthis lessoniana
TAGAAAGATGTATGAAGCGTGAGAGAGAGAGAGAGAGAGCGAGAGAAAGAGAGAGAGAGAGCTAAAGATGTATAAAGAGAGGGAAGAGAAAGATGTATAAAGAGAGAGAAGAGAAAGATTTATACAGAGAGGGAAGAGAAAGATGTATGAAGTGAGAGAAGTGAAAGATGTATGAAGAGAGAGAGAGAGAGAGAAAGATGTATAAAGACAGGGAAGAGAAAGATGTATAAGGAGAGGGAAGAGAAAGAAATATGAAGAGAGAGAGAGAGAGAGAGAGAGAGAGAGAAAGATGTATAAAGAAAGAGAAGAGAAAGATGTATAAAGAGAGGGAAGAGAAAGATGTATAAAGAGAGAGAAGAGAAAGTTGTATGCAGTGAGAGAGAGCGAGAGAGAAAGAGGGGGAAAGAGTGAGAAAGAGAGAAAGATGTATGAAGAGAGAGAAGAATAAATAAATGAAAAGATAAGAAAAATATGAATGAAGAGAGAGAAGTGAGAGAGATATGAAGAGAGTGGAGAGAAAGAAGAATGAAAAGAAAGAAGAGAAAGATGTGTGAAGGACGAAGAAAAAGATAATTGATGGTTTTGTTTAATGGCATATCACCCATTGTAGGGTATTTAATGCCAAATCGTCTTCGTACGTACATATCAAGTATATATGATTCATAAACAGATTTTATTCAGATTTTTAAACCAGCCAAAACTCATACATTTGTACAAACAATTCAATTAAACATCAGTGTTAAATTAAAAACTATTCTAATTCTAACAATTCAATTTAGCGTAAGTTATTTATTAGCTCTGCTTTAATGTCAAAAATTTATTTTTAATTCATGCATAAGACCCTTTCAGATTCCTCCACTCCGGTACACAGTGGACGTTGGAGTAACGGCAATAAAAGGGTACTCTGCATTCCCCAAAACTTCAGCATTACTAGAGCTTCACCATGAGATCGTTTAGTGAGAACTCGTTGGCGGGGGTCTTACACCTCTGCAAAGATGTAGTCGGTCTATTCTACAGCCCCAGCCGACTTGGCTGATACGAAAGGAAAATCTGAACAGAAATATCTATTACGGTCCCATTTATGAGTCCAACAGAACAGTTCAAAATTTGTTGGATTAGATAGGAATACTTGATGCCATATAACTTTGTGCAAAAAGAATCTGTCCGTGAAGTTGTACTTGTTTATTAAAGGTCATCACTAATGATTCGAAACTATATTTTTTCGTACAGGCATTTGAAATTATCGTAGACTCTTGAAAATTCAGTATGTTATTGCTATACATCTTATGAGAAGACTGACCAATCTTTATGAGTTCAGATTCAATTGAACAGCTACTGCAGCAATTGGAATACACCCTACTAAAGCCTGATTGTCATAGCTGGTGAATTTTAAAAATACAATCTGACACTTTAGAAGAACGAAATTCTGTTTTAAACTTGGAAAAAATGCCAAAGAATTATATGGAATGCTTCAGACTGCTTTTGGAGCATCTTGTATGAATCGAGCATCAGTTTATGAGTGGCTAAGAGATTCAAGGAAGGCAGGGAGTCTGTGAGGGATGATGAGAGCTGTGGGAGGAGTAAAGAAGTCAATACACCAGAGTTGATTGGCCAAAGGGATAGGGTTACTGTTAGGTTTACAATGTTGAAGTTTTAAGGGAGTTCAGGAAGAGATTCGGTCGCAAGAGGCCAGCACTTTTCAAATCGGGTCAGTGGTATTTCCACCAGGACAATGCACCAGTCCACAACTCCATCCTTATCACAGACTATTTGACCAAGATGGGCATCAAGACAGTTCCTCACCGTCCCTATAGTCTAGATCTTGTTCCCTGTGACTTTTGATTATTCCCTAAGCTCAGAGGCTGTCGTTATGAGACAATTGAAGAGATGAAAGAGGCTGTGACAAAGGTCATTGACACGCTCACACAAGAGAACTTCCATAGAGCCTTCGAGAAGTTGTTGGAACGGTACAACAATTGCATTGCATCCGGGGGAGATTACTTCAAAGGGGATTAGAGTTTCATGTGTGTACTATCAATAAAAGTAACCATACGAAAAAAATCTGGAAACTTATTTAATGATCCTCGTAACAGGGTGAAAACAAATGATTATCAATATAGAGAAATAATTACTTGAAACTATATAATTGTATATAAAATATTTGTATCATATAGGAATACCTATTAGCATACGAGTCCAGTGTACAATACACCGACTGGGTAAGAATCCGGCAGTGGCTGTTCTGGTTGTGACACTAAAACATTCGATGGTAAGTCTCCAGTCTTTGATCTTTGGGGAATGCAGATTACTCCTTCATTGCTATTACTCCCAGGTCCAATCTAAACCGGAGTGATAGCACCCGTTAGGCTCCTATCTATGGGTCATTTAGAACTGTTTGACTGTTTAAACTGTGTGCCAACAAGTGGTTAATAGTAAATCGTAGTATTTATGTTAGATAGAAATACTTGAAACCATTTAACTGTGCACAAAAGAACGAGTTAAGGCTCGTTTAAAGATGTATTCAAATTGTATTTACAAATCATATATATTTAATATATATGTCGTAACAATATTTGGTTGGTTCGTTGTTTGTTTAGGTTTTATGGCCTATCAACTTTAACAGGATTTGGAATTAATTTACTAAACATGATTCATAGGCCATGAAAAACCAAACCAACCAACCAACCAACCAACCAACTAACCAACTTCCTTAGCATATATAATTGTGCTCAAATTATTTGTATTAGATAAGATTACGTGAACTATTATTTCTGTGAGCCAATTATTTGTATTAGATAAGATAACACGAACTATTCTTACGATTAGACAATTATTTGTATTAGATAAGTTTACATGAACTATTATTACGGTTAGACAATTATTTGTATTAGATAAGATTACATGAACTATTATTTCTGTGAGCCAATTATTTGTATTAGATAAGATTACATGAACTATTATTTCTGTGAGCCAATTATTTGTATTAGATAAGATTACATGAACTATTATTTCTGTGAGCCAATTATTTGTATTAGATAAGATTACATGAACTATTATTACGGTTAGACAATTATTTGTATAAGATTACATGAACTATTATTTCTGTGAGCCAATTATTTGTATTAGATAAGATTACATGAACTATTATTTCTGTGAGCCAATTATTTGTATTAGATAAGATTACATGAACTATTATTTCTGTGAGCCAATTATTTGTATTAGATAAGATTACATGAACTATTATTACGGTTAGACAATTATTTGTATAAGATTACATGAACTATTATTTCTGTGAGCCAATTATTTGTATTAGATAAGATTACATGAACTATTATTTCTGTGAGCCAATTATTTGTATTAGATAAGATTACATGAACTATTATTTCTGTGAGCCAATTATTTGTATTAGATAAGATTACATGAACTATTATTTCTGTGAGCCAATTATTTGTATTAGATAAGATTACATGAACTATTATTACGGTTAGACAATTATTTGTATAAGATTACATGAACTATTATTTCTGTGAGCCAATTATTTGTATTAGATAAGATTACATGAACTATTATTTCTGTGAGCCAATTATTTGTATTAGATAAGATTACACGAACTATTATTACGGTTAGACAATTATTTGTATTAGATAAGATTACATGAACTTTTATTTCTGTGAGCCAATTATTTGTATTAGATAAGATTACATGAACTATTATTTCTGTGAGCCAATTATTTGTATTAGATAAGATTACATGAACTATTATTACGGTTAGACAATTATTTGTATAAGATTACATGAACTATTATTTCTGTGAGCCAATTATTTGTATTAGATAAGATTACACGAACTATTATTACGGTTAGACAATTATTTGTATTAGATAAGATTACATGAACTATTATTTCTGTGAGCCAATTATTTCTATTAGATAAGATTACATGAACTATTATTTCTGTGAGCCAATTATTTGTATTAGATAAGATTACATGAACTATTATTACGGTTAGACAATTATTTGTATTAGATAAGATTACATGAACTATTATTTCTGTGAGCCAATTATTTGTATTAGATAAGATTACATGAACTATTATTACGGTTAGACAATTATTTGTATTAGATAAGATTACATGAACTATTATTTCTGTGAGCCAATTATTTCTATTAGATAAGATTACATGAACTATTATTTCTGTGAGCCAATTATTTGTATTAGATAAGATTACATGAACTATTATTACGGTTAAACAATTATTTGTATAAGATTACATGAACTATTATTTCTGTGAGCCAATTATTTGTATTAGATAAGATTACATGAACTATTATTTCTGTGAGCCAATTATTTGTATTAGATAAGATTACATGAACTATTATTACGGTTAGACAATTATTTGTATTAGATAAGATTACATGAACTATTATTTCTGTGAGCCAATTATTTGTATTAGATAAGATTACATGAACTATTATTACGGTTAGACAATTATTTGTATAAGATTACATGAACTATTATTTCTGTGAGCCAATTATTTGTATTAGATAAGATTACATGAACTATTATTACGGTTAGACAATTATTTGTATTAGATAAGATTACATGAACTATTATTTCTGTGAGCCAATTATTTGTATTAGATAAGATTACATGAACTATTATTTCTGTGAGCCAATTATTTGTATTAGATAAGATTACATGAACTATTATTACGGTTAGACAATTATTTGTATTAGATAAGATTACATGAACTATTATTTCTGTGAGCCAATTATTTGTATTAGATAAGATTACATGAACTATTATTACGGTTAGACAATTATTTGTATAAGATTACATGAACTATTATTTCTGTGAGCCAATTATTTGTATTAGATAAGATTACATGAACTATTATTTCTGTGAGCCAATTATTTGTATTAGATAAGATTACACGAACTATTATTACGGTTAGACAATTATTTGTATTAGATAAAATTACATGAACTATTATTTCTGTGAGCCAATTATTTCTATTAGATAAGATTACATGAACTATTATTTCTGTGAGCCAATTATTTGTATTAGATAAGATTACATGAACTATTATTACGGTTAGACAATTATTTGTATTAGATAAGATTACATGAACTATTATTTCTGTGAGCCAATTATTTGTATTAGATAAGATTACATGAACTATTATTACGGTTAAACAATTATTTGTATAAGATTACATGAACTATTATTTCTGTGAGCCAATTATTTGTATTAGATAAGATTACATGAACTATTATTTCTGTGAGCCAATTATTTGTATTAGATAAGATTACATGAACTATTATTACGGTTAGACAATTATTTGTATTAGATAAGATTACATGAACTATTATTTCTGTGAGCCAATTATTTGTATTAGATAAGATTACATGAACTATTATTACGGTTAGACAATTATTTGTATGAGATAAGATTACATGAACTATTATTACGGTTAGACAATTATTTGTATAAGATTACATGAACTATTATTTCTGTGAGCCAATTATTTGTATTAGATAAGATTACATGAACTATTACTGGTCCACAACACTGACCCATTACTAGTTGATATGCCTTCAATCGAATAAACCAAATTGAATGAAAATCTTTGAAATGAAATTATTACACTTTACAGGAATAATTATTTTTTTGTGTGACGTCATTCTCTGGCGATTCTTTTTGTTTAACACTAATTACTACATAATAATGGAGGTGCCCGTGGTGTAATGGTTATCGTCGCAGGATGTGGACACGGCGACACGAGTTCAAATCCTGGACGAGACTGATTGCATTTTTCACATTGCACTAATACCCTTGGGAAAGGTATGAATCCAATTATTCTCCCCCCAGCTATGGGTAAATAGTAGGACAGACTAGGTTCTTCAGCCTTGGTGAGGCGACTAGTCTAGCAGAAGGAAAACTCTGAATTCAAACCTGTTAAACTCTGCTTAAAAATTGACCTTGTGTCATATCCTGCCCGAGCGGAGGGGTTGGGTAAATAGGACTACATAATATTTTGTATATAAAAAACATATCTGTGTGTGTATTCGCATTGAAACACTGAAAGGAAGGAATTGGTAGTGGTCGGAAATTAATATAAGTGTCTGAACATTGCTATTATATCTTTAAGATGAACCCATCAAATATCATTTAAGAAATGCTTTAAGAATCAGGTAGTCAAAAAGATTGGCAATAAATTTAATAGAAAAATCCAATAGAAATCTTTTATATAGTTGGTTGGTTGGATTCAGGAAGTCCACTGATATATTGTTTTTGTACTCATACCAGAAAAAGGTGAGGTTTAATCAATCTCAGGAAGTTGGCGAAGTTGCAAACAGCTGTTTTATATGATTGGCAACTTAAGAAAATGCAAGCCGACTAGCCTAGGACTACACCAACTGCATCTTTGCAGAGTATTAAGACCCTCCTCCAATGAGTGTCGTTGACATGACACTAAATGGTGAGTCTTCAGTCCTGGAACTTTGGGAAATGTAGAATACCTCTTTATTGACATTACTCTCAGGTCAACTCTGATGCAGGGTGGTTGTACATTTTAGGGTCCCATCTATGGAGCAAATGGAACTGGTTGATCATTTACCTGTGTGCAAACGAATGAATAAAGTTGAAGAATTGTTTGTTTTAAAGAGCAGTTCTTGAAACCGTTTAACTGTGTGCAAACAAATGATTAATTCTAAAGAGAATTATTCGCACCAGATAGTGATATTGAGATCATTTACCTATGTGCAAATAAGTGACTAATACTAAATAGAATTATTTGTGCTAAATAAGAATACTTGAAACGATTTAACTGTGTGAAAACAAATTAGCTCTGGCTTAAAATATCACCCATAAATTATTCGTTTACAAATCACATATATTTAATGTATATTCATAGGTAGGATTTGACATTAAATAACCTACAAGTGTTGATTCGATATAAAATATAAAACCCGACCAACCGACAATCGAGAAATTGCCGCTTTTTTTTTAGAGTTTTTTCAAGTGTTCATTATCTTGTTTACGTTGATATAATCCACATGCTGTAGACCCTCAATTGTGAAAACTCCAGAGATTCTCAGATGGTTTTGGTTCTTGAACAGTTGGAAAAGTAACCAAAGATAAAAACACTCCTTGTTATTGGTGGATAGGATAAACATACCCAATATCATCAAATTTCTAGACTCCATGTTCTTCAACAGTTTTTGCTTTTCTTCCATCGAACTTATGTTTTTGGCTTTGTCAAATTATATTATAAGAATCCCTACATAGGAGGATAATTAAATAAGTTTCCAGACTTTTTTCGTATGGCCAATTTTATTGATAGTACACACATGAAACTCTAATCCCCTTTGAAGTAATCTCCCCCGGATGCAATGCAATTGTTGTACCGTTCCAACAACTTCTGAAAGGCCCCATGGAAGTCCTCTTGTGTGAGCGTGTCAATGACCTTCGTCACAGCCTCTTTCATCTCCCCAATTGTCTCATAACGACAACCTGTGACCCTAGGGAATAAGCAAAAATCACAGGGAGCAAGGTCTGGACTATAGGGAGGCTGAGAAACTATCTTAATGTCCATCTTCCTCAAATAGTCTGTGACAAAGATTGAGTTGTGGACTGGTGCATTGTCCTGGTGAAAATGCCACTGAGCTGATTTGAAGAGTGCTAGCCTCTTCCGACGGAAACTCTTCCTGAACTCCCTTAAAACCTCAACATAGTAAACCTAACGCTAACCCTTTGGCCAATCAACTCTGGTGTATTGACTTCCTTACTCCTCCCACACCTCTCATCACCCCTCACAAACTCCTTGCCTTCCTTGAATCTCTTATGCCACTTAAAAACTGGTGCTCGATTCCTGCAAGTCTGAAGCATTCCATACGTTTCTGTGGCAGCATTTTTTCCGAGTTTAAAACAGAATTTTATTGCATATCGTTCTTCTAAAGTGTCTTCACGTTCAGATTTCATTTTTGAAATTCACCAGCTGTGATAATCAGGCTTTAGTAGGGTGTATTCCAATTGCTGCTGTAGCTGTTCATTTGAACGTGAAATGATAAAAAATGGTCACTCATCTCATAAGATGTATTATAATAACATAGTGAATTTTCAAGAGTCTATTTTAAATTCCTGTAAAATAAAAGTCTGGAAACGTATTGAAGGCACCACGTACATGAGAGATGTGGCAAGAACATTCTCCAGGCATTGTTTTTTTTAAGCAGTTACAGTACTCTCGGGCGAGGTCTCTGCTAAATGCGGAACTGTATCTTCAGTGAAGCGTATTTTATGTCCATCCACTCGATGGAATACGAGGTTTACCACTGAGGAACATCGATCCTCAGGAGAGCTTCCTTAATCGAAATGTACAGGTGTAAGATAATTCAGGTCTCCGGCTGATGATGAGTTGTTTCCTTGCGAAATTTACTGGTTGACTACGTGACAGTGGAAAGGAAAGGAACCTATATTAGAAAGTCGAAGCAAGCAAAGAGGCAGGGAGAGAGAAAGGCTATAAAAATAGAAATATATCAGTGGCAAATTGGTGACGGATTCTGATTGGCAGGAAGAAACTCAAACGGAAAAAAACATTCGGGGAACGCAGTATAAAAAGCAAAAAAAGAAAGATCAGTTGGAGGCCAGACACGAACTGTGAAGACAGAACCAGTGTGTAAGCATGCGCAAGAACTATAACAGAAAACTTGAAGGATAATATCAAGGTCTCTCTCTCTCTCTCTCTCTCTCTTCTCATGAAGTTTTATTTCTCTCTGTCTAACTAAAGCGGTCGACTCATATTTCGTTCGTGATTTTCCTATTTTTGACGATTACTAAGAGATGTAGTTGCGAATAAACCTTTGTATTAGCGAACCAAGAGGATGTTTGGTGTGTTCGTCACATTTTCTCACGGTGAGGTTACAACAGAGGTCCGACTGGAACTTAGGGCGTAGTGCTACAAGGGTCTGCAGAGAACCGAGATGGTACAAGCGTCAATGAGGTGTAGTAGTATTACTAACGTCTATTTGAGAGCCGTAGCGTAACAAACCTGTTTGATAAAGTTTGAGTTCATTTCACTCACTTCCATCGCCAATAGCCAAAGTAATCATCTCACTACCATTGTTGATATATTTCCTAATGTATTTTATGGTTTTCCAGAGCTGCAGTATTCTACATTATTGTTGGCCTTTAGGATTTTCCATAATAGTATATTATAAGGAATGATGTTTTTCTTCAGTATTTTAATACTTGTCAGAAAGCAAACAGGTCTGCCATACACCATCAGCTTCACATTGTTTTTCTGCAGTATTTTAATTTCTTCAGCAAGCAAATGGGTCTGCCATACATTCTCGGCTTCACGTTGTTTCTGCAGTATTTTAATTTCTGTCAGCAAGCATACGGGTGTGCCATACATCCTCAGCTTCACGTTGTTTTTCTGCAATATTTTAATTTCTTCAGCAAGCAAATGCGTCTGCCATATACCCTCAGCTTCACGTTGTTTTTCTGCAATATTTTAATTTCTGTCAGCAACCAAACGGGTCCGTCATACAACCTCGGCTTCACGTTGTTTTTCTGTAGTATTTTAATATCTTCAGCAAGCAAATGGGTCTGCCATACATCCTCGGCTTCACGTTGTTTCTGAAGTATTTTAATTTCTGTCAGCAAGCATACGGGTCTGCCATACATCCTCGGCTTCACGTTGCTTTTCTGCAGTATTTTAATTTCTGTCAGCAACCAAACGGGTCTGTCATACACCCTCGGGTTCACGTTGTTTTTCTGCGGTAATTTAATTTCTGTCAGCAATCAAACGGGTCTGCCATACACCCTCGGCTTCACGTTCCTTTTCTGCAGTATTTTAATTTCTGTCAGCAATCAAAGGGGTCTGTCATACACCCTCGGCTTCACGTTGTTTTTCTGCAGTATTTTAATATCTTCAGCAAGCAAATGGGTCTGCCATACACCCTCGGCTTCACGTTGTTTTTCTGCAGTATTTTAATATCTTCAGCAAGCAAATGGGTCTGTCATACACCCTCGGCTTCACGTTGTTTTTCTGCAGTATTTTAATTTCTGTCAGTAAGCAAATGCGTCTGCCATATACCCTCGGCTTCACGTTGTTTTTCTGCAATATTTTAATTTCTGTCAGCAACCAAACGGGTCTGTCATACACCCTCGGCTTCACGTTGTTTTTCTGCAGTATTTTAATTTCTGTCAGTAAGCAAATGCGTCTGCCATATACCCTCGGCTTCACGTCATTTTTCTGCAATATTTTAATTTCTGTCAGCAACCAAATGGGTCTGTCATACACCCTCGGCTTCACGTTGTTTTTCTGCAGTATTTTAATATCTTCAGCAAGCAAATGGGTCTGTCATACACCCTCGGCTTCACGTTGTTTTTCTGCAGTATTTTAATATCTTCAGCAAGCAAATGGGTCTGTCATACACCCTCGGCTTCACGTTGTTTTTCTTCAGTATTTTAATATCTTCAGCAAGCAAATGCGTCTGCCATATACCCTCAGCTTCACGTTGTTTTTCTGCAATATTTTAATTTCTGTCAGCAACCAAACGGGTCTGTCATACACCCTCGGCTTCACGTTGTTTTTCTGCAATATTTTAATTTCTATCAGCAATCAAACGGGTCTGCCATACATCCTCGGCTTCACGTTGTTTTTCTGTAGTATTTTAATTTCTGTCAGCAACCAAACGGGTCTGCCATACATCCTCGGCTTCACGTCATTTTTCTGCAATATTTTAATTTCTGTCAGCAACCAAATGGGTCTGTCATACACCCTCGGCTTCACGTTGTTTTTCTGCAGTATTTTAATATCTTCAGCAAGCAAATGGGTCTGTCATACACCCTCGGCTTCAGGTTGTTTTTCTGCAGTATTTTAATATCTTCAGCAAGCAAATGGGTCTGTCATACACCCTCGGCTTCACGTTGTTTTTCTTCAGTATTTTAATATCTTCAGCAAGCAAATGCGTCTGCCATATACCCTCAGCTTCACGTTGTTTTTCTGCAATATTTTAATTTCTGTCAGCAAGCATACGGGTCTGTCATACACCCTCGGCTTCACGTTGTTTTTCTGCAGTAATTTAATTTCTGTCAGCAAGCAAACGGGTCTACCATACATCCTCGGCTTCACGTTGTTTCTGCAGTAATTTAATTTCTGTCAGCAACCAAACGGGTCTGTCATACATCCTCGGCTTCACGTTGTTTTTCAGCATTTGTTTACTTCCTGTTAATCACCAAACGGGTCTGTCATACATCCTCGGCTTCACGTTATCTTGTTTCAGTAGTTTGATTCCTATTAGCCAGTAGACAAATTTTTCGCACGTGCTAGTTTTTCTAGTCCCTTAATTTATTTTTTCTCCAGATCCAGGAGGAGGAGGAGGAGCCTCCATACACTATTTTTCTCGACATTTTTTGGTTTAAACTTTCTCTCTCTATTACCTTTTTTTGAGAGGATTAATTTGAATGGTTTCTAGGTTGTTGTAACTTTGTTATTCTAAATTTAGATATTCTTAAAGACAGTAGAATCCTAAACGGTCACAGTTAGAATTTATACATTTATAAAACTTATTTTTGTTGTTGAAAATTAGTTCACATTACGAATTCAAGTCAAAACAAAGCTTATAGACTGAAAAAAATTCGCGTGTATTACTAAAAATAAACCTGTAATTAAAAAGGTTATTAATAAATTTTCCTGATTAGAAAAGTCGAAACTAATGACTTATATATTCATGAAATTTTCACTGGAGACGAAAAACACACATCTGTTTGTCGTATTTGGCTTAAAACGGTTGCCGATTTGAAACCAACACAAAGTAATTAATGTCGACGGTCAGTCAATATTAATCCCGCATTTTCTTCTCTTGATATATTAGACAAAAACTAAATTTCTTATAATACCAATTTTAAAATAATTCCATTTTCATTTATTATTATTGAAATTTTAATTGTTCCAAAATGTGTTATTAATTTATATTTCTATTTTTGACCACTTTTTTTTTAGAAATATCGATTCAAATTTGTAAAAATGGAATATAACAGCTTTCAAAATATTCGTTTATTTGAAAATCATCGAAAAATCTGAGGAGACGACATATTTTATTTGCAATATTTTTCATCAACTTTTTAAGTTAATAAGGAATTGGATTAATAACATTTAAAAAAAAATTTAATGCCATATTTTTAAACTGAATAATTCATCAATTTTTAAAAATACAATTTTATTGTAAATTAATTTTTTTTTTTAAATATTGGATAAAAAATCTACTACTACTACTACTACTACCGGCTCATTGGCCTCGTGGGTAGATTGTTTGCCAATGTTCCGGGAGACCTGGGTTCAGTCCCAGGTCTCGTCGTACCAAAGACTTTAAAAATGGTACTTGATAACTCCTTGCTTAACACTCAGCAATATAAGGTACGTATCGAGGGTAAAGTGGAGCAATCCAGGGAAAGGAATAGCGCCCCCCTACACCTTGGTGTAGTAGCTATTGAAAGGGGAGCCTTCTGGTCGCCTTCGACTACGATCGCTAACTTTACTTACTTACTAATACAACTGCGACGACTGTGAAAGGTACCAAAACATTTTCCATTTTAATTCAATAATTTTAATTTTTTTAAAAGATTATTTTTTAAAGATTATTCAAATGAATTAAAGATAATTTTTATAAAAAGTAAAGGAAGAAAGAAAAAAGCGAATGTTACCTATATATTATACACACACACACATCTCTATAGTCATCCACAGACAGATCTGTTTCGTTCTATCAGAACTCATCAGTGTGACTAGACATATTAGCTTCCCGTAGCCGGGATCGAAACCTAGTTGACTCAAACGCCAAGCAAAGCCTCTCTCTCTATATATATTTGATTGAACAATATGGACAATCTTAGTCTACATATTTTTCTATTTATCCTTTCAAGTCGCCATATCAATTTTATGGTGTCCGGTAGGAATTGGTTAATAAACCTCCTATAATTAATTGGTTCCTTTGTACGTTCTGCCCGATCTTAGACCATCATCAGGGATGTGTATATATTTCAAAAGTGATTTGACCTTTGCATGTACATTACTATTTTTTAAATATTGAGCATTTATTATTTATACTGGTGTGTTTTTGTAGCATCCGACGGAAAGTACTAAGGAATTAATTAATTATGTAAGATTTATAAACCATTTTCCGCCTGATACCATAAAATCGATGCTGCTACTCGATAGGATAAATACAAGAATGTGTAGACAAATAATGTTTAATCATATAAGTATTAACGGAGAAATGTTGCTAAAACATTTTAAATATATATATATATATATAGAGAGAGAGAGGATTAGGTATTACACACACACACACACACACACACACACACACACACACATATATATATATGTATATATATATATATAAAGGATTAGGTATTACATAACTCACAAGGGTTGATATGCCATAAAACAGTCAATACAAACCAATATTAGTAACGGTCTAACAGTCATCTTTCAATAAAAAAATGATATGGGGAGATGACAGGTTGAAAGGGGAAAAGACAAAAAAAAATGACTCGATTCAACAAAGGAAGTAAAAAAATAGACTCCCAAGTGATGTCAAATAAGCGAATGAAATTGCACCGGCTTTATTTGTTGATGGCAACATGAAAAGAATGTTCAGTGGTCAGGGGAAGAAATTTGGGGTGATGTTTCGGGTAAGGTGTGGGTGAAGAAATTTGGTAACTGACAGGGATACTGACCGGAAACGAGAAGAAAGAAAAGACGAGGCAAAATGTATTTTAACTTGTAAAAAAAGAAAGATAAAAGAAATGAAGAAGAAGAAGAAGAAGAAGAAGAAGAAGAAGAAGAAGAAGAAAGGAAAGAGAAAGAAAAAGGAAGAAAAGAAGAAAGATAAAGGAAGTAAAGAAGAAGGAAAAAGAAAAAGAAGAAAGATAAAGGAAGTAAAGAAGAAGAAGAAGAAGAAGAAGAAGAAGAAGAAGAAGAAGAAGAAGAAGAAGAAGAAGAAGAAGAAGAAGAAGAAGAAAGCTTAAGGAAGTTAAGAAGAAGAAAGATAAGAAAAAGGAAAAGCAAGAAAAGAAGAAGAACGATAAAAGAAAAAAAGCAGAAGAAGAAAAAAGAAGAAAGAAAAGGAGAAAAAGTAGAAGAAAGATAAAGGAAGAAAAGAAGAAGAAAAAGAAAAAGAAAAAGAAGAAAGATAAAGAAAGTAAAGAAAAAGAAAAAGAAGAAGAAAGATAAAGGAAGTGAAGAAGAAGAAGAAGAAGAAGAAGAAGAAATATGAAGGAATTAAAGAAGAAGAAAGAAAAGAAATAGAAGAAAAATGAAGAAAAAAGAAGAAAATATAAAAGAAGTAAAGAAAAAAGAAAGGTATGAATGAGAGAATAATAATAAGAATGAAAAAAATTAAAAAGTGGATCAAATAAAAAAGGCCTGAAAAAAGAGACGACAGAGAAAAGGAAAAAAAAAGATGAGATTAGAATAAAAAAGAAAGAAAAAAAAGAAGAGAAAGGAGAAAAACAGAAAACACTGAAAAGATTAAAAGAAAAAGAAGGAAATAATTCTGCTAAAAAAAGAGAATGAAAGAAAGCAATAAAAGACAAAAATGCAATGAAAATTGAAAGAAATTTTTAAAAAAGGAAAGAAAAATCCAAGAAGGAATGGAAAATATATTGGAAGAAAAGAAGCAAAAATGATGGAAAACGAATTTAAGAAAACAAAGAATACACACACCTGAATATTTGAATTGCTTAAAAGCGTTTCGAAAACAACAGGCGAAACTTAGAGGAAAAAAAGGGTACTTATGCATCTATGTTACAGCGATAAAGCCGAACTTTCACGAGCCGATAACGGAAAGAATCGGACAAAACGCCTAGCCAATCAAATTTAAGCAAGCAGACGATAAAAAAAATTCAATTAATTTGTTGACAAAGTTACGAGAACAGTATTATTCAAGCAATTTTAAACAACATGAATTTACCGCAGCTAAGCGACAAACTACAATCAGTGGAAAAGGTGATACAATTCTCCCAAGAAAAAAAAATAGTGCTTATGCAGTTATTGTACCAGGCTATTCTTAAATAGTATTTTCAAGTTAAATTCAAGTGTTACGATATCTTTTTTTATTAAATTGTTTGGTGAAAGTACAGAATAGTTACAAAACACCCTCCCCTCCCCATGTTAAGAATGGGTTTCTAAATAATCACGTTATTATTTCAGTGCAGTACAGTAAGTGAATAAGTACCAACAAACTTATTGGCAAAATTAGAAGTTGCCGGACATGCGAGCATCCTTGCCATTTAAAAAAAATGAGAAAAAAACTATGCCTGGAGATGGTCTTCATGCGTTTCGTCGGCATATTCCGATTCTTTCCGTTATAGGCCCGGAAACGCTCGTGAAAGTTCGGCTTTATCGCGGTAACATAGATGCATAAGTACTGAAAAAAAGATAGCAAGAATGTGAAGAATCTATCAAAATATAACATCAATATAAAAAGATTGACTGACATTAATCGTAAGAAAACTTTTGAGATAGATTGATGGATAGATTGTTTAATCGATTGATTGATAGATCGATTGCTCGAAGTAGAGCTTATTCCCTAGCTATGTGTTCGTAACACTACTCGTCTTCTAGAAGCGTGGCTTTGGCATTAAATAACCCCAAAAGATTGATATGCTATTAAATAAAGAAACTAAACCGATATATGAACAGAGTGAGGCAGATACGAATAATTCAAAGTAGATAGATATGAACAGACTAAGATACAGCGTGTCTCAAAATAGATGCAACCCATTAATATGATAACGATTTATAACTGGGACACACGCAATGCCGGTCATTTGGAACGCGTCCGGTAAAAAATGCTTCCTTTGGGCTAGAGACATAAAATCCATGTTTTTTAATTGTTATTATATCAGCTTCCAGGACATGCAATCTTCTTCTTTTTTTTTTTGTTTAGTTTAATGTCTCAGTAATAAATCATTATCGTATTAATGGGTTGCATTCATTTTGAAACAGTTTTGAATGTTTTTGTCTCCAAATAAGTTGTAATGCAAAATCTTTTTTCCTCTCTACCCAAAACATTGTGATCGAGGATTAATAGTTGTTATGATATACTATTTTCAAATCTGAAACAACGAAAAAGAATACAACATTATCATATTTACCGACCCCTCCGTTCGGGCAGGATATGATACAAGGTCAATTTTAAGCCGAGTTTAACATGTTTGAATTCAGAGTTTTCCTTCTTCTAGACTAGTTGCCTCACCAAGGCTGAAGAAATCAGTCTGTCCTACTATTTACCCATAGCTGGAGGGAGAATAATTGGATTCATACCTTTCCCAAGGGTATTAGTGCTATGTGAAATGCAATTAGCCTCGTCCAGGATTTGAACTCGTGTCGCCGTGTCCATTTCCCACGACGATAACCATTACACCTCCAGAATACAACATTATTATGATTTGTGGAGTTATTAGCAGTCACATGGGTCTCATGTACACTGAGACAACCTATAGATACGAACAGACCCAGATAGATAGATAGATAGATAGATATGAATACACATAAGTAGCTATGAACATTTTGGCATCGGTAGACAAAGCTAAACAGATGGGAAAATGGAAAATATCTTGGTACCTTTCACAGTCGTCGCAGTAGTAGTAGTAGCAGTTGTAGTAGTAGTTGTAGTAAGTAAGTAAATTTGGCGACCGTAGTTGAGGGCGACCAGAAGGCTCCCTTTTCGATAACTACTACAAAATGGGTACTGAGATATAAATGAAAAGACGTTGATAGCTATGAACAATGGTAGAGATAAATATCAACTGACCAACATCGATAAATATAGCGATATAAAGAGATATACTTAGATAGTTAAAAAGAGACAGATTGATTTGATTTGAACAGACCAGACTAAGAGAGATACGAACAGAATAATATATATATATATATATATATATATATATATATATATTGAGAGAGAGAGAGGGGGAGAGAGATTGACGGATAGAGGATGGGAAAGGCTGGTTGATAATGACAAGGTAGCGACAAACAGAACATCAAATTATCTCGCGAAGGTCGAAAAACGGAAAGTTCATCATCCCAACAACAAAGCTGAAGGTAGTAGACCGAATATTTGGAAAACAATAACAAAAAAAAAAAAAAACAAAAAAAAAAAACTCCTCATCTCGGGAAAACAAACATCACGGTGATGGCTGGAGATCAAACTGGCGAAAATGTCGTTACTGCGTCCATTTCTCACAAGGCCATGAAATGCATAGCTGAGACACCCACCCCCAATCACAAAGGCAGTTACTATGACAACAGTTGTGTGAAGAACGAACATTATAGTTATGAATATGGCCACCCGTCGCTGCTAACTTAAAAATCCTGTCGAAAGTGATTCTGGACTAAAAACCGTTAGAAAAAAAGGGCAATTTTGGACTCTTAAGCAGGTTCTCTGTCGCCATAGGAGACATGAATGAATAGACTTACCCTGACGAGCCCATTTATCGTCGCTTCTTAGACAGCATATCAACTCATTTAAAACTCCTCAAAAACATTTTTCCCCTGACTATGACTTCTGGTCGAAAGTGGCTGAGAATAATTAGAAATTAAATAGAAATTACAAAGAAATGTTCTTGTGTGTCTATAAATGGGAATATACAACGTATAAAAAATCATATTTACAAGATGATTTTATCTATAGTTGAACAATTTGCCAACGTCAAACATTTCTGTTTTTACATTAGACAATCATCAGGAAATTTGATTTGGGATGTTGTATCTTCTGTAGTATTTTTGGATTTTAGAATAAAACGAGAAAAAAAATGATCAAGCTTTTAGCATTTTACGTCCGTTTGTAGTGTTTTGTTTCAAAGCCATGTGACGTAATTAGTGTTCGAAATTTTTTAAAGCGTTACGTATTTGCTAACATCATCATCATCATCATATCGCGCTGGTAGCACGGATATCCCTGACCCTCTCTCGCCACTCCTCCCTATCGTTCATCGCCCTAGGTAGGTCTTCAGGACAACATCCTGTATCCTCACATAGCTGCTGAATGTATGTTCGTGCTGGTCGTCCTGCTTTTGCGCGGCCATGTGTGGGGGTTCATAAGAGTACATCTCTTATGAGTTCGTCCCTACTTCTCCAGCAGTGTCCTGCATGTCTGGTTCTTCTAACTTGAATAGTCTTCGTGATAGGAGGCAGGTGGCCGTACAGTTGGTGTCTTGTGGGGTGTTGCCGCCAGGACTTGTTCAGGATTGCACGTAGCATTCTTGTGTAATTACCGTCTAGCTTCTTCTCCAGCCGTTTTGTTAGCGTCCATGTAGTGCATCCATATAGCAGTATCGATGTGACCGCTGCTTGGAGGAAACTGCGTTTCATTTTATCGGTTAGGTGTGATTTCCATATAATTGATAGCCTATTGATAGCTGTGCATGCTTTCGTTAACCTCGTTTTGATGTCCTTTTCGGTTGATTCGACGCTGCTTCCTAGGTAAGTGAATTTGTCTACTAGTTTAAGAGGGGTTCCTTCTAGAGTGGAGATGTCCTCCGTTTGGTTATAGCACATATATTCCGTTTTGTGTGCATTAACATAGAGGCCTATGCTTGCTGCTGCTCGTTCCAAACTATGCAGTAGTGTTTCGGCTTGGTCAGGTGTATTTACCAGTATCGCTATGTCATCGGCGTAGTCGGCGTCGGTAATTGTTGTTGCGGGGTACCTTTTGCTTCTTTTCTTCGTCAGTTCGAGGCCATTCTCTTTGATTTTGTCAATCGATGTTCTAAGTACGTAGTCTAGACAAATGATAAAGAGGTACGGAAACAGCGTGTCCCCTTGTAGTACTCCTGCTACAATGTCGAAGTATTCTGTCTCCATCTGGTGATCGTACTTTTACTTTAGTGTTTCTATAGAGAATCGTTATTGCCGCTACGGTTTCTTTAGGTATGCCGTACGCTAGTAAGGTCCACAAGGAAATTTGTATTTTTTTTAATTTATTTATTTTGTTCTTACATACGTGTTATATATATGTATGTTTCCAGATTGTTGCTTTCGTCAAAGAACATGTGGCACAAAGCCTTTTAATGTATATATATACATATAAAGAAATATAATATATATAATAATAATAAATAATAAATAAATATATAATGGATTTATATATTTAATGCCATGGAATTTAGTCTGCGACCCCTGGGTTTCATGGAGTTTTTACAGGACAACAATCATCAGGCAGTTAGCAAAATGAAATGAATCGAAAATCGAAAAATACGATCAAAAACCGTTGGGATTTGGTAGGAAACTTTACGGGTGATAGTAAGTGTGTGTGTGTGGGGGGTTGTAGTTGCGTATTATTGTGTGTGTATGTGGGAGTGGTATATAGTGTATTTGCATATGAAGGTATATGTGCTGCGTGTTGTTTTTACCGGATGTTAGACGTTTGTGTATCTGAATTTTGCTCATTTATTGTTGAGAAATAATTCTTTATCAATTTTATCTTGGTTCACCTCAAACCCACAAAGTGATTTAGTAACAACCAACACTGGTATATATATATATATATATATATATATATATATATATATATGTGTGTGTGTGTGTGTGTGTGTGTGTGTTTATTGGCTATACCACGACAAAACTATCACGGAGGCTCACTTTACACCTTTCAGATTCTAGCTCAATGTGAACATATAAAAAATCATATTTGTCTTAATGCATCATATAGAAATATTTTAGTTAATAAAAAAAAGTACTCGATACTGACAATAATGTAAAAAAAAATTTAAATCCCAGAAGCTTTATATATAATTTTGACAACCCACTATTAACAGAATTAACTTCGAAATTAGTGATATTTCAAAATGTTTAAAATTCACCAATCCATATTATAAATGGAATATTATTTAGTGTCAAATTCAGGACACTCGTTGGGGCGGGGGGGTCGTACTCCTCTGCAGAGTTGCAGTCGGTGTATTCTACTGCCCCAGCCGACTGGGCAAGAGTCGACCTGGGATAAATATATAAAAGATAAATTGAATACGATATGTGAATGTATATGTTTTTATGTTATCTGTCATCACTTCAGATAAATAATCGACCATTCCGTTTTGATTGTGAGGATAAAAAGGGCAAAAAGGAACACGCTACATGTCAAAGAAAGAAAAGAAAGAAAGAGAAGAAAAGTGTAGAAGGCATGCTGCTATACGTGAGAGGCTTATCGTCTGCTTCAGTGTAATGAAAGGAAGGAAAAATGAAGGGGAAAATAATTTGATTTTCAAAACATTAAAAGCAAAAAAATCCACGAATTATCTATCTCGCTAAATAATTATTTACATTTAATTAAACATTAGTGATTAAGTAAAGATGTAGTTCTTCGAGCTAACGCTGCAAAATAAGCATTAAATATTGTTTGAATTAACGATATGAACCAAAAACAAAAATGTTAATTTGATAAATCTTCAGACATCAAGATATTCAATTAGACGTGTACATGTAAAAAAAAGTGCATAATATATCGGTTTATATCGTCAGAAATGAAATCAGTGACTCACGATCAAATCCTGGTCGAAGTCGTTTGCATTTCACTTTTGACTAATTCTGTAGGAAAAGCATAAATCTTCTTTTTCCACTACTCCGCATATGCTATAGGCCAATAGTGGATCAGAAGGGGGTTTTATGATTTGGTAAGGTAACCAATCGAGGAGAAAGAAAATCTTTGAATTCAAAGTCAGCTTGATCCAGCGTGAAAATAAACCTTGTACCACATCCTACCCGTGGCGGGGGGATTGGATAAATATACATATAATTAACTTGAATCTACAAGTGGGGGTTTTTCGTGATGAAGTGGTTAACGTTCTGGACAGTGATGTCGTTGTGCGTTCGAACTCCAGTCGTACTATTGCGCTCATATTTTGACTAATACCCTTGCGAACGTTATGAACCCTTTGATTCCCTAGATATGGGTTAAATAGTATCCCTACTGTACTAAGCATTGATCTTTCAATACTGACATTTGACGAATGTCCCACCAAATGGACCAATGTTGCACAAGGCCTTTTTTTTAAGTGGATCCGGGCGCAGGCCCGTGGTCCAGATACGTTCGGCGGCTCCAAAAATACCTCGGGCCCTGTCGGCATTCCCCTAAAAAAAGGGGTGCCTCAGGCACCAGGTGATAAACCAAATTCCTCCTGAAGGAGGGTTAAAGCCTGTGGGAACGGCACCCTTAGGCTCGAGGAATTGACCGTCTGGTACGGATGCCAGACAGTCCGCTGAAAAACCTCTGCATGAAGCAGACATTTTTCAGTACTTACCGTGCTTACGAAACATGATGTCTTTTATCCCTACGAGATACCGGAAGTCACGTGGTACGAGCCACTAGACAACATATCTTCAGTTCACCTCGTAATGATCTTATTAGAAAAATGAACGTAAAATCACATTACGGAGATGTTGAGGCAAGTGGGCTGTCAACACTTTAATCTAGTAAATACTTTAAAGACTTAGCCGAGAAAAAACAAAACAAAACAAAACAAAAACAAAAAACAAAAAACAAAAATAAGGTGATAGATAGATATGTAGGTAGTAATGGGAGCCGGCTACTCTTTTTATTTTTTTATTTTTTCATAAGCTGATTTCTTTAGAACACAAACGAAAACCCCACCCCAAAAAACAGGGTAGTTGTAGATAGTGTAAAGCAGCCCCGATTATTATAACAAATACGTTTTTACTTTGCTAGATCTTTCTAAGAACAAGAGACACATGTTATAATAGTTATTTGAACCCTCCGAAAAAAAAAAATGGAGATTCAATCCAAAGATACTTTTCATCTACTTTCGACCTGCCTCCTTTTAAATTTCATCATCATCTTGTCGTGCCGATTGCACGGATATCCCTATTACGTTCACTTTCAGGCAAATACCCTTGGGAAAGTATGAACCCCCTTATCCTCCCAGTTAAGGGTTAAATAGTACCACTACTGTTCTTTTAGGAGAATAGCTTTGGCATTAAATAACCTTCAAAGGTTCATATGCCATTAAACAAAGAAACCAAACCAAACCAATCGAACCAATGAAAGCAATGTTGAGGTTTATGCTCAACCGGAAGCACAGTTGTTCACATTTAACGGAACATTACTTTTCAGCTTTACTATTTAGGTTAAATAAATACATAGTTTTATAAGCTTAGTTACAAGTAACTATCGACACTTCTAACTCTCTTTCTCTCAATATATATATATCATCATCATTATCATGTCGTGCCGCTTGCACAGATATCCCTGACCCTCTCTCGCCATTCTTCCCTATCGTTCATCGCTTCTAGCAGGTCCTCAAGGCTGCATCCTGTATCCTCACTGAGCTGCTGTATGTAGGTTCAAACTGGTCCCCCTGATTTTGCTCAGCCATGTGAGGGGGTCTATTGGAGAACATCACAAATGATCTCGTCCCTGCTTCTCCAGGAGTGTCCTGCGTGCTTGGTTCGTCTAACTTTGATAGTTTTCGTGATGGGGGGTAGGTGGCCGTACAGCTGCTGCTTTGTGGGGTATTGCCTCCAGGCCTTGTTCAAAATTGCTCGCAGCATTCTTGTGCAGTTGCCGTCAAGCTTTTTCTCCAGCCGTTTAGTTAGCGTCCATGTAGTGCATCCATATCGCAGTATCGACACGACCGCTGCTTGGAAGAAACTGTGTTTAATTTTCTCGGTCAGGTCTGACTTCCATATGACAGATCCTTTGAACTACTGCTCACAAAAGTTGGTGGCAAAATCCGTACTACATTTCGTTCATACTTACGTAGTACGTTCGTGTGTCGCGTGGTTGAAGAATCAATGAGGTCACCTCCCGAGAGCCTTACTCCTTCATCCACGAAGCACCAGTTGCTTCATTTAAAATGGATAAGGGTTGAGTTTATTACTCGGCGTCTAGGGCACCCCCAAAGAGAAATACCGACAGTACAAGCTATTTTTGGAACTTGAAGATAAATAAAACCATTTCACACATACACTCAAGCATAGATACATAGATACATTGTTTGTTTGCTTGTTTGGTTTTATGGCATATCAACCTTTGTAGGTTATTTAATGCCAAATCCATTTTTATGTAAATAATCTGTTCTATTGAAAACAGTTCAGTTTAGCATAAGTACACAGTTTAATTGTCAAAAACATTTCCATTTCAAACTATTCAAGCAGTTATATGTAATAATTCAGTTATGTGTAAATACAGTTTTAATGTCGAAAAACATTTCTATTTGAAATAATTCAGTTAAGCATAAGCACGCAGTTTAAGTGTAAGTACGGTTTAATTGTCAAAAACGTTTCTATTTCAAGCTATTCAGTTTATTCATTTCAGTTTAGCATAAGTATGCTGTTAGTTCTATTTAACCCATAGATAGGCCCCTATCAGGTGCAGTCAGTGTATTCTACAGCCCCAGCTGACTGGGCAATACACAGATTTAAATGTCAGACAGTTTTATTTCAGATAATTCAGTTCAGCATAAGTACACAGTTTAGACGTCAAAAACAATTCTATTTCGAGCAATTCAGTTCAGCACTAGTACGCAGTTCCAATGTCAAAACAGTTCTATTTTAAACAATTCAGTTTAGCATAAATACACAGTTTAAATGCAAAAATCAGTATAGTTAAAGAAGCACGGTTTAGTTCTATTTAACCCATAGATAGGACCCTTATCAGGTGCTACCACTCCGGGCCAGAGTGGACCTGGGAGCGATGGCAATGAAGGGGTACTCCGCATTCCCCAAAGCTCCAGCGTTGCTGGAACCTCACCATCAGATTGTTTAGTGTCATATACAGGACACTCGTTGGGGGGGGGTCTTACCCCTCTGCAGAGAAGCAAATAGATATAAACATAGACACACATAGACACACACACACACACACACACACACACACACACACACACACACACACACATAAACACACATAGACACATACACATAGGCATATATTTATATACGTACACACACATACAGAGATTAGTTGGTTTGGTGGTTAGGTTTTTATAGCATATTTACGTTATTTAATGCCAAATTCTGTTTGGTTTGGTTTGGTTTGGTTTTATGGCATGTCAACCATTGTTTGTTATTTAATGCCAATCTTGTTTTTACATATCAAATATATTATTTGTAAAAACATCTTTTCGATAAACAGAGTTAAATGATCGAACAGTTCTATTCCTGACAATTCAATTTAGCCTAAGTTAACAAAGTTAGATAGTTACAAGTATTGCTATGTATAACTAACAATTCAATTAAACATCAGTCATTTGTTTACACACAGTTAAATGATCAAACAATTCTATTTCAAACAATTCATTAGTCATTTGTTTGCACTTAGTTTAAATGTCAAACAGTCCTATTTGATCTATAGCTGGGACCTTCTCAGGTACTACCACCCCGAGCCTGAGTGAACCTGGAAGTGATGGCAATGAAGAGGTACTCAGCATTTCCCAAAGCTCCAGTATTACTCGAGCTTCACCATCAGATTTTTTAGTGTCATATCCAGGACACTTATTGTGGGGGGGGATCTTACACCTCTGCAGAGATTCAGTCGGTGTATTCTACCCCCACAACCGCCAAATTCTGTTTATACATAGATATATTAAATATATTTGATTTATAAATAAATAGTTTGTAGGTAACATTTTAAACAAACCAGAGTTCATTTAATTGCACATAGTTAAATGGTTTCAAGTATTGTTATATTAAGTAATATAATGGCAGAGGTATTTCGTTTTGTATATCTTGCCTTTCGGTTTAGTTAGGATGAGAACCTTTCGGCTCAGTGCATGGGTTAGTTAGGTGCAACCATGAGCCCAGGTGTTCACGCGCGTGCGGAGAGGATGTATCATTCAGGGATGTCAAAATAAAAATCCCAGATAGAAATTGGGACAGGGGGATGTGAGTGACGTCACGCGCCGGAAGCGTAGGATGAGGATTTTGGGATTTGAGAAAAAGCAGAGAGTTGAGTTCCTGCCTCCGAACGAGAGGGTCGACATTCAGCGCTGGGCGAGGCCAGACGACTTTGTGAGCGCTAAGGGCGCCGCGCGTTGGTTGGGTTGAGAGCTGACGATGTAAAAGCAGTCAGCATAGAAAGATTTTGTGTGTCTCTCACTCTCTCCTCATGTCGAAAAATCTTTAAATTCAATAAGGTGAATAAAAGTTTCGTACCTGAACCAATTTCGTAAATTTCGTTTATTTCGAATTCCCTATGTCTTTTTCCTTCATCCGTATATCTGGCTATGAAGCACTAACACTATCAATTCCATTTAACATCAGTCATTTATTTGCACACAGTTGAATCATTAAACAGATGTATTTGACCCATCAGTTGGGCCCGAACAGGCATTACAACTCTGAATCAGAGTGGACCTGAGAGTAATGGCAATGAAGGGGTACTCAGTTTGATGGTTTAGTGTCATTTTCAGAACTTGCAGAAATGCAGTTGGTGCATTCTACATCGGATTGGGATGCACATACAAAGAGACACACGGACACATTCTTGAAGAATCTCAATTTTTAGAGAGGCAGCAAGGTGGAATGAACTAGGAAGTTATTATTTTTCCGCTGAGATGTTTTTCATTAAAAATTTTCCTGGTTATCATATGACCTAAACAAGTATGCAGCCTAAATATTCTAAAAGGCTGGTCGCCTGCTAAAAAATGTCACGTGATCTCAACTAATCAAGCAATAAACGTATTTTTGTTTTCTTTCTTACTAAATTTGAATAATTTAGAATATTCATGACCTGAATTAAGCCAGTCAAGCGGTCGATGTAAAAAGAGATCTGTTTCGTATGTGGGGGGGGATTTTTAAACGTATAGTTAATTGAGAACTATATTTTTAAACGAGGTAGAACTAATTTATATGGACACAGTTTAAATGGTTTCAAGTATTTTTATTTAACATTTGTTATTCTGTTTATCAAGTATTCCTATGTAATACAAACAATTTGCACCCAGCTATGCAGTGGTGAATAACTAGGAATTATAATCTTTAGATACTAATGGAACAGTCTACGAGGATCATTGAATAAGTTTCCAGACATTTTTCATATGAACACTTTTATTGATAGTACACACATGAAACTCTAGTCCCCTTCGAAGTAATCTCCCCCGGCAATACACTTGTTGTACCGTTCCAACAACTTCTGGAAGGCCCCACGGAAGTCCTCTTGTGTGAGCGTGTCAATGACCTTCGTCACAACCTCTTTCATCTCCTCAATTGTCTCATAACGACAGCCTCTAACTTTTTCTTTGAGCTTAGAGAATAAGTAAAAGTCACAGGGAGCAAGGTCTGAACTATAAGGAGGGTGAGGAACTGTCTTGACGCCCATCTTGGTCAAATAGTCTGTGACAATGATGGAGTTGTGGACTGGTGCATTGTGCTGGTGGAAATACCACTGACCCGATTTGAAGAGTGCTGGCCTCTTCTCTAGGAATCTCTTCCTGAACCCCCTTAAAACCTCTACATAGTAACCCTAATTCTAACCCTTAGGCCAATCAACTCTGGTGTATTGACTTCCTAACTCCTCCCACACCTCTCATCATCCCTCACAGACTCCCTGCCTTCCTTGAATCTCTTATGGCACTCAAAAACTGATGCTCGATTCATGCAAGATGGTCACAAAGCAGTTTGAAGCATTCCACACGTTTCTGTGGCATTTTTCCAAGTTTAAAACAGAATTTTATTGCATATCGTTCTTCTAAAGTGTCCTCATGTCTAGATTGCATTTTTGAACTTCACCAGTTGTTACAATCAGGCTTTAATTGTGTTTTTTTTTTTGTTTAATGGCATATCAACCTTTGTAGGTTATTTAATGCCAAAGCCATTCTCCTAGAAGAACAGTAGTAGTACTATTTAACCCATAGCTGTGAGGATAAGGGGGTTCATACCTTTCCCAAGGGTATTTGCCCGAAAGTGAACGTAATAGGGCGACTGGAGTACGAACTCGCTTACTACGATTCCGCAGTCCATCGCTTTAACCATTACACCCCCTTAGATGTTTGGTTGCTTCGCGCAATTTGAAGAATATGGTCGAGACAATCATATAGCTGCTAGGCCTTGATATGGTTCGCCGATTGAGGGGATCGGGCCTCTCCGACCCCCCATCTAACCCAGTAAGGGCTAAAGTTGTCACGTGACCTACAACACAGCACAAAGAAGTGTGTTGTAAGTCATGCGACCACTTTGATAACTAAATCACAGATTGCTTAACTAATTTTTTTTAGTAGCACCAGATATACGTTCACCGGATGGAGACACAGAATACTTTGACATTGTAGCAGTACTTCAAGGGGAAACGCTAACCCCATACCTCTTTATCATCTGTCTAGACTACGTGCTTAGAACATCGATCGATAATATCAGAGAAAACGGCTTCGAACTGACAAAGAAAAGAAACAGAAGGTACCCCGCAAAAACAATTACCGACGTCGACTACGCCGATGATATAGTGATACTGGCAAATACGTCCAACCAAGCTGAAACACTACTGCATAGTTTGGAACGAGCCGCCGCAGGCATTGGCCTCCATGTCAATGCACACAAAACTGAATATATGCGCTTTAATCAAGCAGGCGACATTTCCACACAAGAGGGAACCTCTCTGAAACTGGTAGACAAATTCACCTACCTAGGAAGCAGTGTCTTATCAACCGAAAAAGACACTGACGCGCAGCTCACGAAGGCATGAACAGCTATCAATAAGCTATCGATCATATGGAAATCAAACCTGACGGATAAAATGAAACGCAGTTTCTTCTAGGCAGCGGTCGTGTCGATACTGCTATATGGATGCACCACTTGGACGCTAGCAAAACGGCTGGAGAAGAAGCTGGACGGAAATTACACAAGAATGCTGCGAGCAATATTGAACAAGTCCTGGAGGCAACACCCAACAAAGCACCAACTATACAGCCACCTGCCTCCCATCACGAAAACTATACAAGTTAGACGAACCAGACACGCGGGACACTGCTGGAGAAGCAGAGACGAGCTCATAAGTGATGTACTCCTATGGACCCCCACATATTGCCGAGCAAAAGCAGGACGACTAGCTCGAATATCCATACAGCAGCTATGTGAGAAAACGGGATGAAGCCCTGAAAACCTGCCAGAGGCGATAAACGATAGGGAGAAGTGGCGAGAGAGGGTCAGGGATATCTGTGCAAGCGGCACGACATGATAATGATGATGATATATATATATTGAGAGAAAGAGAGTTAGAAGTGTCGATAGTTACTTCTAACTAAGCTTATTAAACTATGTATTTATTTAACCTAAATAGTAAAGCTGAAAAGTAATGTTCTGTTAAATGTGAACAACTGTGCTTCCGGTTGAGCATAAACCTCAACATTGCTTTTATTGGTTTCTTTGTTTAATGACATATCAACCTTTGAAGGTTATTTAATGCCAAAACTATTCTCCTAAAAGAACAGTAGTGGTACTATTTAACCTATAGCTGGGCGGATAAGGGGGTTCATACCAAGGGTATTTGCCTGAAAGTGAACGTAATAGCGCGACTGGAGTACGAACTTGCATACTACGATTCCGCAGTCCATCGTTCTAACCATTACACCACGAGGACACCACCTGGGTTCGATCGGGCTGAAGCTGACATTTAATTACGTACACAGTTCTCACATTATAATCCATCTATTCGTCCAGATGAGCTAATCGAAGTGCTGTTTATTTCATGGTTCGACAACTCTACTTAGCCGCCTGAACGGTGGTTTGTTGCCATCATTACGGCAACTTATCAATCTCTGAGTCTACATGTAGAGGAATTGTTCGAAGCGTTCTTCTGATGTGTTGGGCAGCCCCAAACGTAGACTTGCATCCCCGTCTCTGTGTATTCATCCAACTATTCTGCACGAGCAAGATGTTGTGTAAGTGTTGTATAGTCATATGCAACAACTATACACATACATACATGCAGAATACATATTGACGCAATGAATAAAGACGAGCGAAGACTTCTTTAAAAAAATATACCTCTCACTTTATTTGAAAGGTTGTGTGTGAGAGGGAGTTGGAGACCGAACAGAACTGCAACATATTGACCTCCCCAGCCCTTCCGGACATAGCCGTGTGTAGTTCTCGTTCTCCTGGACTGCTCAACCGGGTGCCTGGGGGCCCAGCCTCTCTGGGACATGTTCTCATCCCAGCATCTTCTCACCAACTGGTCTCCAAACTCAATCGGGGGTCCCAAAGGCCCCTTCTGCCGGGTGGTTGCTTTCTCTACTATATCTTGTCTCTAACTCATCTGATCTCCAACTCACTGACTTCCTGTCGCCACCGAGTTATATAATAGTTCAATCGCCCACTCAATCTTTGGAATGGCATGTTTGATCGTCATCAAGCGGAAATAACTGTCATGCAGTTCACAGGTCACTCTCTTCCGGTGCATCAGTCTATGCCTGTACCATGGGATTTTACCTTGTCCCATATTGTCAGCCAAGTTCACCTACGCGATTTCTTCTCATAACTGCCATCGGAATGTATCACCTCTTTCCGGTGCATCACTTTGGAATGGCATGTTTTGGCCGGGTCGAAGGTCAATATACAACATAAGATCAAATTTTAAAAGAAGGCTAACAGATTTGAATTCAGTTTTTTCTCTCCTAGATCGGTTGTAATACCAAAGTTAAAGAGCTCAGTTTGCCCTACTATTTACCCATCACTTGAGAGGGGGATAGTTGAGCACAAACCTTTCCAAAGAGTATTAGCACAATGTGAAATGCAAACAGCCTCGTCTAAGATTTGAACTCGGGTCGCCATGCCCATTTCCTTCGACGATAGTCATTACACCACAAGCCAAAACTGTTTACCTGTCCCCTAACTCTGCTCACATCCAACAATTCAGCGTTCTTTAACATTTAGATAGCCTTGATGAATATCAATGGCTAGAAATCTTTTTTCTTAAAAATGCTTTCATATCAGAGGCCACTTTGTCTGACTGGCACTCAGCTACTACTAATAGTAAGGGGAAAAAATTAAAATGAATGACTGTTACATGGATAATACTTTTAAAAATCTTAAATAAAAAAAGATGACAACCAGAACGCTGGATGCAATTGGTTGGTTGGTTGGTTGGTTGGTTGGTTGGTTGGGTTTTATGGCCTATCAACTTTTGTTGTTTTTTTTAGGTCAAATTCATTTTTATACAAATAATCAGTTTTATTTCAAACAATTCAATTATCTATGAGTACACAGTTTAATTGTCAAAAACATTTCTATTTCAAGCCATTCAGTTAAGTCAAACAGTTCTAATTCAACCAATTCAGTTTAGTATAATTATAGATTTTGTTTACTCACAGTTAAATGTTAAAACAGTTCTATATGAAACAATTCAGTTTAGTGTAAGTACAGTTTCAATATCAAAAGCAGTTCCATTTCAAACAATTCAGTTAAGCATGGGCACGCAGTTTAAATGTAAGTACACAATTTAATTGTCAAAACATTTCTATTTCATACTATTCAGTTTAGTCAAACTGTTCTAATTCAAACAATTCCGTTTAGCATAAGTATGCTGTTTAGTTCTATCTAACCCATAGATAGGCCCCTATCAGGTGCTACCACTCCGGGCCAGAGTGGAGCTGGGAGCGATGGCAATGAAGGGATACTCCGCATTCCCCAAAGCTCCAGCATCACTGGAACCTCACCATCAGATTTTAGTGACATATCCAGGACACTCGTTGTTGGGGGGTTTTACCCCTCTGCAGAGGTGCAATCGATGTATTCTACCGCTCCAGCCGACTAGGCAATACACAGAGTTAAATTTCAAAACAGTTTTATTTCAGATAATTCTGTGTAGCATAAGTATACAGTTTAGATGTCAAAACAGTTCTATTTCGAGCAATTCAGTTTTAGTACGCATTTTAAAATGTCAAAACAGTTCTATTTTAAATAATTCAGTTTAACATAAATACGCAGTTTAAATGCACCCCCCCCCAGTAAACTCAAGAAACTAAGGTTTAGTTCTATTTGACACATAGATAGGACCCTATCAGGTGCTAAAATTCCTGGCCAGTGTAGAACTGAGAGCAATGACAATGAAGGGGTGCTCCGCATTTCCCAAAGTTCCAGCGTTAGTGGAACCTCATCATCAGACTGTTTAGTGTCTTATCCAGGACACTCGTTTGGAGGAGGAACAGAGAGAGATTCTCTTTGAAAGGTAATTGTTTGATCGTGGTATAATTCGACCGTCAAAAAGGAAAATGTTAATAGTAAGGATGAAAGGATAAACATCGATAGAAATAATTGGAAAATAAGATGGATAACATCAGCTTTACCAACAAAAATTAGGCAGATTGTAAGAAAAATGATGTTTTCTAGAATATGCCGGGAAAAAGTAGCTGGACCAAGAAAAAAATGAATTGGTCTATTAGAGTAAGCATATTGATAAACATCTCTGGAGTCATTTAACACCTGAATAATTCAGTCGAGAAGTCCCTGTTGTGTAGTTGCTAAAGTTCTGGGCTGCAAAGTCTTAGCAAGCCAGTTCGAATTCGAGTAACGTGCTTTTACATTCACTTTCGAACTAATACCCTTGTGAAATGTATGAACGCCCTTATCTTCCCAGCTATGGGTTAAATAGAACCAGTACAATGGTTTTGGTATTAGATTAACTACTATGACATTAAAAACAAAACAACAAAAAAAACTATAATAATTCCAATCAAATAGTGAGGCTAGTGCTAGAGAAGCCATCACCCCTATTTAAAAAAATCACCTGTGAAGGTAGTTTAACGGTTCTTATCTTAAACTGAACCGCTGGTCTCTTATAAGTCGAGAACGATGGAAATCCATCGTATATATATATATACATATACATATATATATATTGTATTTTATCCATAAGATCTGAAGAAATCCTGTTAATTTTTTTGGTGTTTTTGATTTATATCAAAAACCCATAACAGGATGGTAATAAATTTATAATCCTAATGTGACCGGTTTTTGTTTTTTCTTAAAGATATATATATATATATATATATATATATGCCAGATTATCAACACATATACGTCAAATAAGAGACGAAACCAGCAAATTTCCCGTCGGATATTGCAAAAAAAAACCCAACAAAACAAACAAACAAAAAAAAAAAAAAAAAAAAAAACAAACAAGCGTATAAAAAAGGTGATTATAGTTGCAAATTATGCCAAGAAGAAAATGTATGTATCCGAAAAAAAAATGCCGAAAATAATAATAATAGAAAAAAAAAATGAATTTATTTCTAAGTGTAGACATATCAATAAATTTATTTTGTGTCACTTATCACCTGATTGATTTCAAAGTGAATTTTACCTGTATTCGAACTATTGAGACTTCTAAAATCAATAAATTACTAAAAAAAAATTTTAATGAAAATATTTCGACTAAGAAATCCCGGCACCTTAAAGCCGACTAGCATTTGTTCATCATCGCCAAGAGTAATACTTAATCCGCAGACCTACAAACGTACAAACGTGACCCTGTTTTATTCCCGCTACTTCTCTTTCCTTTTGTGAACTTATCTTGGCTAAAGTACTGCCCGACCGACACTTCTCCCACCCTTGCCTTAAGGCTTTTCGAACGGCTTTAGTTACTTAGCTTCTCTCGTTGTAATAGAGAGAAATAATTTGTCTTTCTCGTCTTTGTAATGAGCACGTAGAGGCACGCCACAGAATTTAAAAGGTGAAGAATGTTTCATTTCCTCCTTCAGTATTTGTACTCGTAATGCTTTCACACCAACAGTATATTTCACAGGAACTCAAGTGACAGCAAGTCTCTTCAATACTTCTGTCCGGTCGAAGAGACTTAAAATACCCCGATTTTATCCTCTGCAGAGGGGTTAAACCTTCCCAAATGAGGTGTCCTGGATATGACCCTAAAATACATCTGACGCTGAGGTTTTAATCCTGGAGATCTAAGGAGTGAGAAGATCCCTTTCATTGACATTACTACCAGGTCCACTCTTACCTGGTGTGGTGTGGTTTTGTTTGGTTTCTTTGTTTAATGGCATATCAACTTTTGTAGGTTATTTAACGCCAAACCCATCGTTCTAGAAGAACAGTAGTAGTACTATTTAACCCATAGCTGGGAGGATAAAGAGGTTCATGCCTTTCCTAAGGGTATTTGTCCTAAAGTGAAAGTAATAGCGTGACTGGAGTCCGAACTCGCTTACTACGATTCCACAGTCCATCGCTTTAATTATTACATCACGAAAACACCTCCTGGTGTGGATGTACCTGTTAGGGTGCCATCTTTGAGTCAAATAGAACTGTTAAAAACTTATTCGTATTTGATAGGACCACGGGCGAAAAATACTCTAAAGAAACAACGACACAAAAATGTGAATATGAACGTAAAATTAACGCGATTCCTTAACTTCTAGGAATAAGATAACACTACAAAGGTTGACATACCGTTAAAATCAATCAATCATTCATCTTCAATACTTTAACAGTTTCTTTCGTATTCTTTATTATCGGAACGCTTCTTTCCTTTTTTTTTTTTTTTTTTTTTTTTTCGTGTGACACCATTTTCTACCATTAGATCTATTGATAATCGTAGAACATAATTTTGGTTGATTATAAAAAGAAATAGTGATAATATATCTTCTTGCAAGACTTCAGCGACCATGTCAAAGATACCAACGTCACCATCAGGTGAACTAACCATTGCTTTTGTGTTTTTGTAGAGCATCATTATTGCGGTAACGGTTTTTTTAAGAAGACCAAATACCAGACGTATTTGCCCCATCTTTCCTCTGTCTATCGAAAGAAATACCTGGGAGAAATCGTCTAACAAGAGCGTTGAATTTTTCCGTTCCAGGCAGACATTAGATATTATCTAGAGGACCTACCATCAGCGATAGGGACCGATCGCAAGAAAGAGTTTAGGGAATCCGTGATGTCAGAAACCCTTGATCGTAATTATTAATGATATTGCATACATCTTCGTAACCAGTTGATGTACTTCCTTGTTATGTCGCAGTAAGCTATGACAAGATCCATGTTGAAAATAGCGTTCCGAAGTGAGGTACTTTGGAAGCGGAGCCGAGTGAAAGATGTGATCACAGAGTACTGAAAACAGAATTTCTGTTTGTCCGAACACGTAACAAGGCACAAAGACAACAGATCGAACCATGAAAATGTCGAAGGGTATCCGAGAGACTGGAAATGACCACCCCGAAAGCCTCCAAGTCGATGGGAAGTTGTATTACCTATGGACCTTTGACAGACTGATTTGTTTGAGATTTTAAAACAAGATATGCACCTGTGTAAACAAGGGACCGCGGAAATGAATTACGTGAATTGGGAACCGGAAGAAAAATGTGTGGGTGTCCAGAAAATATATAATGCAGAAGTTTTTCATCCCCTGAGAGTTAGATATTCAGTCAATCGAAGAGCAGACAGTGAGTACACAGATTAGCCTGGATGGGAGCCAGGTGGCCCTCTGGTTGAGAACTGGCTCTGTATCAAAGAATCAAGACACTGAATAGGTTTTTCCCTATGTGGTGTCAATCATAGCAATTCTCCATCTCTCTCTTTCTCTCTTTCTTTTCCATACACACAGCCATCACAGCGTTTCGAATTAAGGTGCTTATATTTTTAATATGCAAAGGATATTGTCTCTCCTTCAACGCCTGATATACAACAGATGAAGCTGTCATCCGATTAAGGCCAGTATAGAAAAAAAAAACAACTTTGTCAATTAATAGAGAATTTACATCTTCATATAATTTGTATTTGGTGCCTTTTACGTGAAATATAATTACTACCTGATTCCATTCAATATACCAAAACTTTTTTAGAGATCAATTGACAATTGACAAGTCCAGTAATGCTCCAGGACTTTCCTCAGTATCAATTATCTTTAGCATTATGGGAATCCAGTCATATCTGGTGGATTGGTCTTTCACTCGAGATATAGTGCTCGGTATTCTCCTTATGATCCATAATGATAGCATCCTCGTCAGCATTCTTTATTATTTGTTCTCATTGGTCTTTCATACCACTCATATCTGGAAGCTTTCACCGGAGATCAAGTTGCAGCAAGTCACTCCAGCATTCTTCTCTGTGTTCTTTGTATGGAATTTTTCATCAGTTGTATCTAGTGGCTTTCACTAAGGATCAAGTGAGACTGCAAATCTCAAAACTACAGCAGCCTCTCTCTCTCTCTCTCTCTCTCTCTGCAGTCTTCTTGTTGATTTTATTCATAGTGTCAATTAGATTTGTTCTATTCTATTCTTGTTTGCTTTTCGGTTCTTTTAATGTCTTTGGAAGGCCTTCTAGGATTTTGTTCCTAGTACTGTATTAATTGTAGGAACAACTGTCTCATACGTTCGTGTGGCTCTTTGCTTAGCTTTCAAATAAAACACTACATAATATGGAAATCTTGACTTACCTTGCTACAAGTTATTCTCTTAAGCAAAACTTATATAAATTGGAATATTTTTCGCTTCTAATACAGAGGGTCCCCAACCTGTGGCCTCCAAGTCCCATCTGTGTAGCCCTCCTCCTCTTCACCTTTTAATGTTGACTGTGAAAAATTACCATTTCAATTGCAGATGGAACTCATTGATCTTCAGTGTTCAGAAGATTTAAAGTGCAACTTTTTTTAATCTTTAAGGGCTTTCGGACTATTGCCTTCATCTTTATTGCTATTATTATTTCCACAACGTTTCGGCCAATATGTCCTTCGGCCTTCTTCAGGTGTTTGTCGAACTCGGGAACCTTCACGGAACTTCGAACTACGTCCTTTATTGAATCCACAGGGGTCGTCGTAGTGAGGATTGAACCTGTAACCTCCAGATGATTGTCTCCTTAAAAGCTTAGGGAACCAATGCCTATAACCTTTACGCTATGTGTCCTGCTGGACAATTCGGAGTGAATTTTTGGGAGTTAGACAACTAATGCAAGTTTCTTGCTTACAACATCCTCGATTTCTATAAGAACTACATGCTTCAATCTGGATGATTCCTCAATCTTATCATCCACACCCAGCAAGTAGTGAGCATGTTTGGCACAACATACCATTGTGATGAGTTCTCGAAAATGAAGCTTGCCAAGAGTATTGGCAACTGTCAAATCATCGCTTTCCTAATGTGCTCTTTCTGTCAATATCTTTATTTGATTCTGATATTACATCTTTTTTTTTATAATTGCAAATAACATCAGATATATCATTAATAAACCATCATTGTTATCTTGTGAATTTAGCTGTGCTGTTTGTGTCCTTGAAGATTGTGGCCCAGGGCTCAAAAGGCTGGGGATACTTGCTTTATATATATATATATATATATATATATATATATATATATATATATAATTGGGTATTTGCTGCGTGATTGGTGATGGTTGACTGTCTATGTATTTTACTGTTGAATAGGTCGGCGAAGGCGGCTAGCTAGGTTCCCTTAGAATATATATAAATACATGACCGCCCCCTTCCCCTCCCCCATAAAATTTTAAGGCTTCACGCCTTCCTTAATGTAAATTTGAGGAAATAAACAGTTGGGCTTGGAAGTCAGTTGGGGGTTAGACATTGATACGAATCGGTCAGAGTCAGAGTTGGGTGTCTCTCTAGTGTCAGCCAAGCTGTTGGTTTGTCGAATTGGTAGAAATATCTTTCAGGCAGAATAAAAACCTTTCGTTCACGATACAATAATGTCGCTTATTGTTTGTTAAGAAAGTGTGACGTTCTAATATTCAAGATCATACCATAACGTTTCAATCTCATTAATGAATTATGATTGTTACCTTGTGAATTTAGCTGTTATTTTTGCTGTCCTTTCAAGGTCGCAGTTACTAACCCGCCCGAGTAAAACTTTGTAGCCCTAGTCTAATTATAAGAAAATTACAAGTTATCTGCCAGACGGCTGTGTACCCGGATGTGGAGATGTCAAGGTTAGAGGGAGAAGGCAGGACGGAAGGACTTAAGTAAGTGACTTCGCCAAGGGCAGACAAAGCAGAAGCGACTAGGGTTTCCAGGAGGCGAGACGTGGTTAAACATAATCAGAAAAGGTTGTTAGCAGACCACCCGACTCAACAAACAGAATCCTGATGACAATTCTGAGCCTTACAAAACCAAACGTTCATATCCCTCTTAAATCAGTCTTAAAGTATAGAGAAAGACAACAGGGCATTCAACTAACCACAGATAAGTGTTGTGTAATTTTAACTTTGTTCTCTAAAAGATTATTGACCTCTAAAGTAATATACTTTAGCAACCCTTTCGCACTTATATAAACGTATGTAAACATTTTGCCGCGTTGCTTACTCTTTCTTATGACCCATATGGGGGTGTTGTTATATTTACCATATAATTCGTTCAAAAAGCATATATGACTCTCATCTGCAGGAACCTTTTCCAACACACTCAACAGGGAAATAGGAAATTTTTTTAAAGAAAATTAGGAAGAAAGGACTCATTAATGCAGAAATCAAACAGAATTATTTTTGAGAAAATTCGTTTTCGTATATCATTTTCATTCGGGCGACATCGGGTTTTCCACTTGTGTGTGTGTGTGTGTGCTTGTGTGTATATATATATATATATATATATATACTATCAATCAAAAAATGTTATTTATCCTTCTAAAAATGTTATTCTTCATAAAACAAGCACTACCATGCATTCAGTTAAAATACAAAATACAAGTCTTCCTCAGTAACTTTGATCTTAATATAACCAGACATCATTTGAAGAAATAATTTGATGACGTTTTTCTTCTTAACCCAATAAGTCAGAAATAAACAATCCACAAGTGAGGCTCACCTCTGGCAACTCTTGTAGGAAAACTGGACAAAACTATGTTCAGTCTACTCCCAGTCTTTGGTGAAAAGAATACCAAGAATCTGTGAAACACTGATAGCAGCCAAAGGTGGGGTGGGGGGTCATTTTAGCGAATCAAAAGTGCAAGAAGTTTTTTGTATCTTTTTTTTTTTAATTTGTATTTAATGTGGCTCAGAAAGACTTGTGTTTAATATAATAAATAAAACCATTTTGCTGCTTAAATTGTTTCATTAAAAGTAAATCTTTTTGGATGAGAAATAGACATTTTTGAGACTGTCCAAATACTTTTGACTGGTAGTATATATATATATATATATATAATATATATATATATATATATATATCAATTATACAAAGTTGGTTAAAAACCAAGAAACTTTCCTTTTTATGATCTTATGTTTTTTCTCTAGCTTTCTTGCATGTTTCTTTGTATCAGGGCCAATTACTGAGAAATTCCACGAAGTTTTGCATTTAAGCGTTTTCTATTATATCAATCGTCTCCAGGGTATTTTTATGGATATTGTTTGTTTTTATTTAGTTTCCGTGCAATGTTTATTTTATTGGGAAAGTTTATGATTGGCTGGGGTGCTTTGGTTAGCTTGTTAGTTTTTAAAGATGTTTAATATGTTAGAGCTAGTTTTGAAAGTCATTTTCGTTTTGTTTGACTTATTTTTAATTCTAATAGCTTCAAGGATATGTTGGAATTTATGTTGTTATTCCAACGAATGAGATTGGCGTAATCGGTGAGAATTTTACGTATTTCAGCTGATTTGAATTAACCTGTGTTATTACTACAGTAAATTTAAAACGTCAAATGCCACCATTAAAAATAATACAAACTCCCTTTAATCCATCTTACCAATGATAAAAGTACTAAAAATAAATATCCCACATACGTGGTACTTTCAATATGTTTCCAGACTTTTTTGTTCAGGCATTTTAAATTGTCGTAGAGTCTTGAAAATTAAGTATCATATTGCTATACATCTTATGAGATGACTGACCAATTTTTATGATTTCAGGTTTAAATGAACAGTTATAGCAACAATTGGAATACACCCTACTAAAGCCTGATTGTAACAGCTGGTGAATTTCAAAAATGTATTCTGGACGTAAGGACATTTTAGAAGAACGATATGTAATAAAATTCTGTTTTAAACTTGGAAAAAATGCTGCCACAGAAACGTATGGAATTCTTCAGACTGCTTTTGGAGCATCTTGCATGAATCGACCATCAGTTTTTGAGCGGCATAAGAGATTCAAGGAAGACAGGGAGTCTGTGAGGGATGATGAGAGGTGTGGGAGGAGCAAGGAATGCAATACACCACAGTTGATTGGCCAAAGGGTATGGGTTAGGGTTACTATGTAGAGGTTTTAAGGGAGTTCAGGAAGAGATTCCGACGGAAGAGACTAGCATTCTTCAAATCAGGTCAGTGGCATTTCCACCAGGACAATGTTCGAGTCCTCAACTCCATCCTTGTCACAGATTATTTGACCAAGATGGGCATCAATACAGTTCCTCAGCCTCCCTATTGTTCAGACCTTGCTGCCTGTAACTTTTGGTTATTCCCTAAGCTCACAGGCTGTCATTATGAGACAATTAAGGAGATGAAAAAGGCTGTGACGAAGGTCATTGACACGCTCACACAAGAGGACTTCCATGGGACCTTGCAGAAGTTGTTGGAACGATACAACAAGTACATTGCAGCCGGAGGAGATTACGTCGAAGAGGACTAGAGTTTCATGTGTGTACTATCAATAAAAGTGGCCATACGAAAAAAGTCTGGAAACCTATTTGATGATCACCGTAAGCTATAAAAAATGCCTCAAAAAAATTCTCATGAAAACAGACAATCGATATAATCGAAAGCGTTTTGGAGCAGATCCTTGGGCAACTTATCTATCCCTCTGACAATATGGACAATATTACAAACAAAAAATAACTTGAAAACAACCGAAAAAATACAATAAGATCATAAAATGAAAGTTCCGAGTTTCTAAACTAAACCTGTATAAATTAGATAAATATACGTATATATGTTCTAATTCTGGGCAGCGCTATATATATATATATATATATATATATATATATATATATATATATATATATATTATTGGTGAATTGATATTATATTAAATAAATTCCCAGAAAATCCAACAATCATCCACATGCGACACACTGAACTGCTGTTTCGACCTTATTGGGTCTCATCAGCAGTGCATCCCATAATCTCCACCACTAGAGATCGAACCAGCAACCCCAGAATGTAGAGGGGGTGTCCTCGTGGTGTAATGGTTAAAGCGATGGACTGCGGAATCGTAGTACGCGAGTTCGTATTCCAGTCACGCTGTTACGTTCACTTTCGGGCAAATACCCTTGGGAAAGGTATGAATCCCCTTATCCTCCCACCTATGGACTAAATAGTACCACTACTGTTCTTCTAGGAGAATGGATTTAGCATTAAATAACCTACAAAGGTTGATATGCCACAAAACAAAACCAAAACAAACTAGAATGTAGAATCCGAACTTCTACCAGTGGGCCACCAATTCATGCCACACATAAGCGATGCCAAATCAACAAGTCATGGTAAGAATGCGCAACTGCATTATCATATGTATCTTGAAAGTGCGTTTTTACATTACAGAGGACACGACCACCCCTAGGGCCACGACTTCAGACTACTTTTGGACGATCTTGCATGAATCAAGCATCAGTTTTTGAGTGGCATAAGAGATTCAAGGAAGGCAGGGACTCTGTGAGGGATGATGAGAGGTGTGGGAGGAGTAAGGAAGTCAATACACCACAGTTGATTGGCCAAAGGGTTAAGGTTAGGGTTACTATTTAGAGGTTTTAAGGGAGTTCGGGAAGAGATTCCGTCGGAAGAGGCTAGCATTCTTTAAATCGGGTCAGTGGAATTTCCACCAGGACAATGTACCAGTCCACCACTCCATCCTTGTCACAGACAATAGCTACAACACCCAAGCGTAGGGGAGGATGTTACCCTTTACTCAGGATTGCTCCACTTACGTTTGATCCATACCTTATACTAATGAGTGTTAAGCAAGGATGTATCATGTACTATTTTTCAGTCTTTGATATGGTTATCGTCGTAGGAAATGGACACGGCGACACGAGTTCAAATCCTGGACTAGACTGATGGGATTTCACATAGCTCTAATACCCTTGGGAAAGGTATGAATCCAATTATTCTCCCTCCAGCTATGGGTAAATATGGCAGATTGGATTCCTCAGCCTTGGTGAGGCAACTAATTTAGGGGAAAGAAAACTCTGAATTCAAACTTGTTAAACTCCGCTGAAAAATTGACCTTGTGTCATATCCTACCCGAGCGGAGTGGTTGGTAAATATGGATATGACTCGACTTGAGATTGAACCCTGGTCTCATGGGCCATTGCTTAGCTCTTTAACCATTATGCTAATGGGCAGGTTTGCTACATTTATAAATAAAGTGTGCTCAATATTATTTATAGGATAGCGTAGACGTAAAATGAAAGATGCTTAATAACTGTCAGTTTTGATTGGTCTGATGAACGCATAGGGGAGAAACTTACAGTTAGTAAGCACCGTTGAATGTCTTTACGCTATCATAGGTTTTATATATAAATCAGTGAAGTGCTCAAATACTGGTCCGTGGAGCAAGATAAAACCAAAAGTAAATACATCGTTTTCCTATGTTGGTCTCATATCTACAAATTTCACGTATTTAAAAAAAATACAATCTTTAAATGCAATATGTGCGTAAAATGAACCTGAGAATGGCTAAAAATACCCAATATTCCTTGCTCCCCGTCGAGAGTGGGGAAGCTTAGAAGACGCTACCTCCTGCACAGGAGTAAATTCAAATTTAACATAAATGAATCCATCCAGTCATGAGTTAAACAGTATTAACTGTTGTTGTTCAAAGATGGCTTTAGAATTAAATAACCTACGAAGGTTGATATGCCATTAAACAAAGAAACCAAACAGAAGCAGACTAGGTATATCGTGGTAAATCAGTTGAAGCTCCAGTTGTGATATTACGTTAACTGTCGGACTAATACCCTGGGGAAAGACATGTACCCACGTATCCCCACCCCAAAAGATTATGGGTTGAATTGTACCTCTAGTGCTCTTCTATAAGGATGGTTTTGGCATTAAATAACCTACGAACGTTGATATGCCATTAAACCAAGAAACTTAGCCAAACTAATATTATTGAGTCCAAAAATCTAAGAAAAGAAAGTTAATTGATAAATCACCGAAAAGTCCATTAGACATATATGTGCGTTTGTGTGTGTGTGTGTGTGTGTGTGTGTGTGTGTGTGTGTGTTGAAAAACGAGTGGGAAAGCCTTAATAGAAGAAACCAAATCTCTCATCAGTCATTATTCACCCATAAACACTCGCACTAGAAATTTGGTGAACTCAACACTGACGTCATAATCGCTTTCTTCAAAACCCTCTTCCTGTTCTACCCCGCTTTAATTACAATCAATTCGTCAATCAGTAGACTTTGTAGTATTTACTGATCGATAAGCAGGTCAGAAAATCAGTTAGTCAGTCAGTCAATAAATATAGAGGTCAGAAACGGAATAAAAACAAGCCTCGCTTTCAATTCCGACATGCGCAGTGTTGGTAATAGTTGCAAATTGAATCAAGTAGTCCAGCTGAAATTGATATTAACGCGAAGGTTAAGAAATCAACCCCCGGGGAAAGATGTATATATCTGTGTGTATACATATATATAATTAGGAAGTGACATCAAACAGCTAAACAAAACATTTTAAGGAACAATGAAATTTGGTAGATTTCTGGAGTACAATTTTATTGATTGAGATGGTCAGGAGTGGCCAAACATCGATAAGTATAACTGAAGGAGTTTGACTTCTTGGTGCGTTTTATTGCAAAGAAAACTGTTTTGATTCCAATTTACTTTCACATCATTTGTTTCCTCTCATAAATAACGGTTTCTTAATATCCAATCAATATCTATTTGCCTATCTTAATCTTTTATTGCTAGTTTTTATTTTATATCTCCATTAGGGGACAATCCTGTTTTGTTCCATCTTCGAGTTTGGTGCATTCGATTCCAGATTTTGTACTTTCAAACCAAGTTCATTGCAGTTTTCTCGTTTATGGCCTCACGATACGAATATCTCCTGAAAGGAAGCAAAAAAGTTCTGTAAATGTCAGCATCTGGGAATTGAATTCTGGTGAATATGGAATAGGTAGTTCGGATCAGTGTTTACTCTTGAAACATAAACAAGTTTGGACTTCAAGACCATCTTGGATAGATTCCTGATAACCCGTAAAGCTGAAGACTACAAAGACTGGATACCTGAAAATCGCTGATGTCTGGAAAAAATTCCTCGTAGAACTCTTTCATTACATGTTACCATTTGGATATTTTTAAAACTAACAATGAAGTGACAGCATAAATCCTGAAAAAAAACCCAAAGAAACAACCAAACAATCAAAAAACAAACAAACAAGCAGTAATAAGTGGAACGTGAAAAAGTCTGAGTCGACAGCATAACTAAAATCAGAATACTGAGTTGGGTGCTGGTTCACTGAAGAGACTTGTTGTCACTCGATCTCCTGAAAGAGCCACAAGATACTGCTAATGTAAATTTAAAAAAGAGAACCTAAATGAGTTAGAAAAGCCGAGGTATTTGGAACTGTGACCAAAATCTTAGAACTAAGATTGAATGAATTGGATATGTGAAAAAAAATTGAAACTGCTTCTAGAACTGCGTAGCAGAAGCTTTTGATGACGCTGAGGAAGTTGCTGAATAATTTGATGAGCTTTGTTGTCACTCAATCTCCAGCGATAAACAGCAAATATTTTCAGTGAACATGAAAATATATCATGTTTTATAATAATAATAATAATAATAATAATAATAATAATAATAATAATAACGATTATATGACTTCATTCTCAGCTAAGGTAACTAGCGACCTCTCAAAATAAAAGTGAGAATTTTTAAAAATCTTCCAAGAAAAAAAAAGCTGTTTGTATCTATTCAACGAAATTTGTAATAATATATATTCAGAATTATCATTACAAACATTTAAACGGAGAAAATCGATTTTTTAAAGATTTCAGGATTTTGCCTGAGGATTAATTTCTAAGCACCTGTTTTATTTGGCACAAAGCCCTCATGTGGTTTACAAAACAAATCAAAAACATTTAGAAAGTTTTGTTACTTGTTTAACCCTGAAAAACTGACACAAATTGGTTTTACCCCATGACGGATTAGGACCGCAGCCCCAGGGCTGAGATTGTGTTTTTCACGACGAGGATAATACGTCATCAGTTGATGCAGATTCTTAATGAAGTCCACAAAACATTTCTTTTATAATGTTCTGGACTTAATTAAGAAAAAAAAATAGTATTTGAAATATTCTACATATGAAAAAATAACTAAAATTACTAAAAAGCCATCCAAAATACTTGAACCGTTTTTTTTAAACACGAAAACCTTTTTGCTGTCATGTTCCTCCACTTTCGGAACCCAAAGTTTTTGTCTGTCCGGACAAAAGATAAACTACCAATGGTTTTTACCATGGTAAAATATCTATAATTCTTCGGTAAGAGCCAAATACTGTAACCATTAACTTTGTTAAAAAACGGCAATTTTTGAAAATTAAAAAAAAAACTCCATGTTTATACAAAAATAAGTTTTCTAGATTTCTCTTAAAGAATTCTAAATTATAATGATTAAATCATTGGAATTTTTTTATACAACGGGTGGATGAATAACTGATAAAAATAATATTAAAAAAATAAAAAATATATATTTTAAAAAATCTATTAATCTTTGTGAATGATTAAAATTTTTTAAAAAATCTTCAAATATTGGACATACGACAAATCAGTTTTATTTATGAATTTCTGGATTACAAACGGATTATTTGGTGTTATTTATGGATCCCAATATTTATGGATTACAAACGGATTATCAGGTGTTATTCCAAAAACTTCAAATTTATTTTCAGTCTCAACGCATCAATTAAACATATTGGATTGCAATATTTAAATGAATTAATCATTTTCTCTCAGAGAGTCACTGATCAATCCCGAAACAAAATTTCTGCTTTGACAAAAGACATCAACGCCTGCTTCACTTTCTCCAGAAAAAAACAAATCAGCAGTATTTTACAGATATTAAATTTAAATGAAGGGAAAAACCTCGCCCTGATTAAAAAGAAAAAGACGTCAAAGGAACAGAAAACAAATGACATACCGTAAGGGCTACTCTGTGTGTTACAGTAACATATAGTTGATTTTTAAGAGCAAAAATTCGAAAAAAATATTACACTTTATTTAAAATGACGTCACACGTTTAAATTATTGAAGGAATGCTTGGTGAAAAATTTGTAAATCTTAAGATTCTCTCAGAGCGATTAGTTTTCCCGCCACAAAAGGATATTGTTTCTTTTGATTACGTCAAACACGAATTGTAATTTATTTTCCAGGATCCTAAGAAAATAAAAAGACAAAAAAGGAAGAAAAAGGTTTCAGGAAATTCTAAAATTAATTCAAGAATTATCAACAATAAGAAAAAGAGACAAATTTAAACGTTAGACACTGAAATCTGATTATATTTGATTTAATTATTTTGTATCTTGAAAAAGATTCTGTAACTTAAAGTTTAACGATTGCACATGTGGGTTTGACATGGCACTTTATAGGAGGAAGTGACAAAACATAGAGTATTTTCATTCTTTTATCTTTTCTTTTTCTTATTGGCCCCTTTTTTCTTACTTAATAATGTATCTGGGCCAGAGATGAAATCCTCATGATAGAATTGAAAAACACCAACTCAAGTGTTTAAGCTTCACCGTACCCGTCGTTGTATTAAACATAATACAAGGAATAAAAAGGATTACTTGATTTACTCTAATCCACTTTATGTAAGCGTTTAAATTTGATTGGATAGAAGTCATTCAAGAAAATAGTTTAATTTGGCAAAGAAATTAAAGATTTTATAACCTCTACATTCACACACACACACACACACACACACACACACACACACACACACACACACACACACACACACACACACTACCTATTCTATCTTCTTGATAAACATCATATCATATATAAATCAAATATAAATTTTTATAACTTGAAATTATGAGTGTTTATATGTGAGTGCATATATATATATATATATATATATATATGTTTTTAGAATATTATAAAAAGTAATTGACTGTATCTCATCGAGTTACTCCACATACATAAATATAAAGATATAAATATATAGAGACAGATATATATATATATATATATATATATATATATATATATATATATATATATATATATATATATATATATATATAAAAAGCACGTAATTCCAATTAATAAGTATATACTGAAGTAATAGATATCTTTTCATTCTCTCTCTCTCTCTCTCTCTATATATATATATATATATATATATATATATATAAAGAATGTGTTTAAGATATTCTGGCATCATTGTAAATACATTGACACAGAAATCAAACAGTGAATAAACTCTCGTAAACTTTTTAAAACAAGACCGGATTTTAGAATACTTAAAAAAACTTTAAAAAAAACGGAAGATACAGATATACGAAATACTAGTTAAATTTTGCCTATTTTTGGTGTCTTCAAATTTTTACCGTTTATTTCCTGAAAAAAAATACCCTATCTATCACCAAGTCTACATCTCATTGAAATGTGAATATATCCATCCATCTATCTATCAATCTTTCTATCCATCGATCGATCTATTTATTTATGTAAGCCTTTTAATATCTATCTAACTTAGCTTGTTCATTCATATCCATCTATATTACCCTGTACTATTTATCTCCGCCGGTACCTACCTATCAATGTTATTATCTATCTCAACCTGTTCATATCAATATGCTGATAGATACTTTTATATATATATATATATATCCCAATCTGTTCATATCTATCTGACTGAGAAAATACGCCAAGAGAATAAACAAAATATATATCTTTAAAACTACCAAAAAATCAACACGGATTATTAACGCAGTCAACAAATCCTGACATAGGATTAACCAAGAAAATAATCGTATTTTAAAAATAAAACTACTTATCCAAATTTGGGTTTATTTTCGTTCTGTGTCGTATTTTTAGGATTCCAATAACCAATTGATAAGCATAAAAATCCAAAGGCCTTAATAAAACTTTCATCAAATTACGTTGTTTTATAATGATTAAAAAGTTTTATTTTTACTGAATCTGAAATACACCCTTATTACTCGATTATCTATCGCAGTTTGTTCACATCCATCTACATATCTATCTATCTATCTATCTCAACCTCTTCATATTTATCTATCTATCTATCTACCTATCTATCTATCTTAGTATTTTCATATCTATCTATCTATCTTAATCTGATAAAATAAAATCTTTCTCAGTTCATCTGTTAGTCACTCTCCGTATCTATCTATCTATCTATCTATCTATCTGTCTGTCTGTCAGTCTGTCTATATATGTCCTTTTCTTTTTCTGAGTTTTGATTTTCGAATCTTTTTTCAGATATCATTAAGAGGAAATCAAAATTTATTCAAAACCAAAAATTTTTTTCCGATATTTTGCATGGTGTTGCACGAAAGGTGACACGGTAATCAGCTTGTCGGCCACGGATAAACACAAGTTGCACTAAGTATACACAACAGACAATAATCCTTCAAAGCTGATTAACCTCTTGTCAGTCACATTCCCCACGGCCATTAATCACGGCTTCTTTAGGTTTTTCTCTAATGTGATTAACACCTTATAATCGTTTTGGCGGGAAAACACCTGACCTCATTTGCAGGTTTTTGTCGAAATTTAGGAGACCTTCGGCTCGAGTGTTGAATTCTAGCAAAGAAAATAAGTGCAGATTTTATGGGAATTAAAAATATTTTTATTGCCTCTTCCCAGGAAAATCGTTTTTTTAGTTAGTGAAAAGAAAAATTAAAATTTGGATTAAATATTTGTTCTCCAACTTTTAGAGAATAATAATCCTCTTGTTAGGGTGACGTAAACAAGATTTTTTCAAAAACAGAATACTGCATATTTAGTCTATTTCTATCTATCTATCTATCTAGCTATCTTAGTCTGTTCATATCTATCTTAGATTATTCATAGGTACCTATCTATTTCTTTCATATCTATCTTAGATTGTTCATATCTATCTATCTATCTATCTATCTATCTATCTATCTATCTCCAGTTTGCTAATATCTATCTATATATCTGTCAGTCTATCTGTCGGTCTGTCTTTTCCATATCCATCTATCAACAAATTTGATATTTTTATCCCAGCACATTCACATGTCGAACACCATGGAAAGTCAGGACAAAAACGAAGACACGAGAGGTGCTTACGAAGAATCTCCAATCAAACTGGAGAAATTTATTGAAATCCTTGTTAAAATCGTCCTGTTGCTACTTCTTGTCTGCATCGGTCTGCTCTTTGTCATCTTGCGTGTTGTTTATTGGGCCAGCCTATTCTTACTACAGGCGTTTGTGGCCGCCTTTTCAACTGTGGCCATTGCCTTCAATACACCGATTCGCATGATGGGCTCAACGGCCAAAGCTCTAGTCACTTCTTTTTTCACGCCAATCGAGACGGTCACTGTCGTTTTGAAATTGGCCTGTGTGTCCGTCATTGTCAGCTTTGGTTTTACAGTCGAAATTGTGCGTTTGACAGTGAGGAATTTCTTTTATATCATAAATGCTTTTGTGTCCATTGTTCGTTATCTTGTTGGCTTGGCCTTTGTACTTATGGGAGTGATTGCAGCAGCTGCAACCGTGTCTCTTGCCAATTCCCTGGTGTGCATTATGCTAATCACCAGAGTATTTTTCTTCAGTATGATAATAGCATGGTTTAAATACTGGCTCGAGCCTACCCCTAGTGACGACCTCTGGACGCATACCGTCAGTCTTTTGCCAATGAAAATCCAAACATGGATTCTCTGAAACTTTTTAGGGTGTCTCCGTGGCGTAGTGGTTAAAGTGCTGAACTGTGACATCGTAGTAACCGAGTTCGAACTCCAGTTGCGCTATTATGTTCATTTTCGGACTAAAAACATTTGGAAAAGGCATGAACTCTCTTATTTCCTTATCTATGCATTAAAAAGCACCACCCTTCGTCTTCTACAAGGTTGGCCTTGGCGTTAAATAATCCACGAAGGTTGCTATGCCATTAAACAAAGAAACGAAACGAAACCAAAACCTCACACACAAATACACATTCAAACCCATAACTACAAATCCCAGAGGGATAGAACTAGATATTGGCTATCTTGGAAGGTTCTTAGTGTTACATGGCATGAGCCTATTCTTAGTCGTGAACCTTTGGCCAAACACACGTTTTTTGAATTTTATGTCTATCAGGTTTTTGGTGAAAAGTTACTATATTTTGAAATTAACAGTTTTATCGAAGAATTCATGGTAAAATTTGTGCATGTAAATTTTTGATCTAAATTGAGGTACAATTTTTAAAAATGGCTTTCTAGATTTTGAACACATTCACCAAAATTACCGTCGGCCTCAACGACAGTCTTTTTATGGTTTTAGGGGCGATCGATTTCGTGATTGACATGACGTCTATAGTGCTGAACAACAACGAGCCTTAATTATTTTGTGGTCATTGGATGGTCTTTTCGGACGTTGTAGTCAAGAGAATTCAAATGAGAAATAGATGGCCACGTGTTTAAAGGGACATGACTGTGACAATTCTCTGGCAGTTAATTCTGGGTCACACGAGAAGAAGAAGCTTCCCATTGAAACATGACCAACCTTGTCTTCTATCTTAATATAGGTTGTGGCCTTGATACTGAGATTCTGATAGGGGAGATAGGTTGGCTTGACATGACCCTTATTGCTCACGACCATTATGACAAACAAAAATGAAGTGAATTTGGTTTACAGCAGAGTAGATACTTCTGGCTCGTTTCTTAGCATGAATTGTGGGGAATGGCTAATACCACGATCACGGTAACTTTATTAATTCCGTGTCTCAAACTGAAAGCTGCTGTGTAAATTCTGCCATTACGCTTGAAAGAGAACTAAAAATATTAAAGTTTGGTTCCCGCCATATCACATTTTGTAGGTCATAATCTATTAAAGGAGTTCTCAAATACCTGTTGCATTATATATATATATATGTGTGTGTGTGTGTGTGTGTGTGTGTGTGTGTTTGTGTGTGTGATTGGCAACTCTAGGTCATTAATATTACAAGGGCTCATATTTTTAACATAATTCATTATTTCAAATTTTTAATCTAAGAACAATTTTAGCATCCAACAATTTTTTTTTAGATACAAGGAATCAAATATCAGTGCCTAAGCGGCTTTTCACTGTTGATACTTGACAACTGACAATTCTACAAAAACCAAAACGATAGTTTCTCGTTATCTACTGTATTTTTCAAAACAAATCTCTTTCTCCCAAGTGTAGCATTTGTCTGAGTTGTCACTAGAATATCATGTTAATCTCTCAATGTGTGGGTAAGCGGAGCTCATCACAGACCTACATAGGCATGCACAAAACTTAAATGGGGAACGAATCATTTGGCTCCAATGTCGTATTATTAAGTTCCATTCATATGATATTATGAAAAAGAGAAAAAAAGTATTTGCAGTCAAAATTAATTTGTTAATTTAAAACCAAAATATATTCAGTGAAAAATATGACATTTCTATGGAATATTTTTATTATTCAAGCCAGAAATTTACTTGTCTAATTTATTAGAAGGATCTCAATTTTTTTTTTTTTTTTTTTTTTTTTTTTTGTCATTGGCCTGAAGTAAGTTGCCGCGTTATATTTTATAAACTTCGTGAAACACTATTATGAACAAATTTAACAAAATTGATCAAAAACAATATTTCAAGGTACAAAAAAAAAATCTGTAAAAAATACAAATCTAAAATAATTTTTGATAATAATCCGAGTCAGGGCGTAGAGCCCAACTGAAGCCAAAGACAAATGACTTGTTCTGAGAAAAATTTTAGTGCTTTAAAATAGACTTGAAGGCATAGCTCTTCGGGATGAGCCTGAAAAGTCTTATCTTCGGGGTCGCCAATATATATATATATTTATATATAAGACAGAATGTGTTTTGGCTAACAAGTGAATTATGAGATAGGCTGATGTTATAGTTACACGATATATTGTTGATCGTTTGTATATCACTGTCATCGTCCTAGTTCCCTAAGTCATTCCTGCTGACCCCTGAGTGTTGAGAGTGTGAGCCGGTCCCGTGCACAACCGCACTTTATTCAAAGTTTCACTGCTAAGGCCGGAAGGTTAACTTGGCAAAAAAAAGGCCCTGCAGCTATGAGAAAGAGGCAAAAACGACAAATGGAATATGACACAGGAAGTCGCAGTTTTAATCCTGCGTGTAGGCAGCACAAGGCAACTGGTGGTCCACTGTATGTGTTTACACAACTCCTATGCCACGATCAAGATCCAACAAAAAGTTGATTTCTAAGCGGAATAATACTGATTTGAATTCAGAGTTTTCTTTCTTCTAGATTGGTTGTCTAACCAAGGCTAAAGAACCCAGTCTACCCTATTAAAGAGAAAATATAGATTCATGCTTTTGCCAGGTGCATTAGTGAAAAGAGAAACACCAGCAGTTTTTCTTTGCGATGACTCGAGTCATCGATTCCCTTTTTTACGATGATTGCCGTTACATTATCGATGTAGATCAAGAGACGACTTTCTCTTTCCGCCACACCTTGAGTCTATTGGAGACTTCTTTAAGGATATCCCTGTTTGCTCCATACAAAGAAAAGTTGATCCAAAACAAAATTAATCTCTCTAGAACCTTGTTGGAAAATTGTGGTCATCCCCCGACGCACATTCACATTTACAAAGCTTTTTGCAAACTTTTAAAAATATCATCGCATCAGAGTAATATGAAGTTCCATTGTTATGGTAACATTTCTTTAATTATATTTGCTGTTTTATTATTCATCGTTTTTTTAATGTTATTTCATAAACTATCTCTAATTTTATTGTTTTTTTTTTTGTTTTTTTTACTTTTATAATTAAAAAATCTCTTACTTCTTAACTGTGAAATTTTTAATGGTTCTGATACTACACTCTTATCTTTGGTAGCAGTGCCAATTCATACGTTTATAATCCCGTAACTTCCATGATATCAGATTGATTGATTTTAACGGTATGTCAATCCATCTAGGGCTAATTCATGCCTAGCAATTAGGGAATCGCGTTCATGGTACATTTAAATATTTTGTGCTTTTTTTTCTCTTAAGAGTTTTCTTACGCACAGTTATATTGTTTCAATTATTCCTATCTGATACTAATAATTTCCCACAATTAAATGGTTCTAAGTAACAATTTCTCTTTGATAATATTCATTTGTTTGCACATAGTTATATGGTTTCAAGTAACTAATAATAATAATAATAATAATAATCCTTCGTGAACAATTATTGCTCCAGCCATATAATTTTCAGCAAAATACAATAATTAAAGAAGAACACTTGAAATCACGTGGCTGTGTGTCGATTATTTGCATATAAAATAGTTACTTGAAGCTGTAATTGCTTACAAATGATTATAATCATTTGGAATCATACAATTGTTTGAAAAAAGCCTGACTTCAACATTAATTAACCCAACAAGGGTTGATATGCCGTAAAACCAACTAAATCATCGTTCAACTATTTATGAAATGAAAACTAATTTTAGTAAATCAGTCAAAATATTTGACTCTTTTCATTTGACCAGAAATTGCATATTTTATCTCATGACTTTTATTATCGTCAAATGACTTCAGAGTTTACAGATAAAGAAGGCTAACACTGAGTATAGATGAAGGAGGCTGTGGAGAGTCGTGATCTCTCATATCCTTTAGGTATATGGAATATAAATATAGATAATTTCTTTATTTCAAGCTATTTCAGCTGATTTTATGCCATCGTCAGGACATACTGACACTTTAGATAATCATATAAACTCATTTGGAAAATTAAAAAAAAATATTTGAACTGAAATTTTAACATATGTCAGATTAGATCAGATTTTTTTCTTTTATTTTTTCACGACTAAATTCCCTGCTTTTTTTTCCAAAATAAATATTTAATTTAAACAGTTTTAAATGAAATAAATAATATGAAAGACACTTCATAGGGTTGTTTTTATCTTTTAATACGAAAACTGACTGCTGATTTCGACACATTTTTAACTGACGTCTTTGAACGAATTCCAGATGTTTTTCAAAACATTTTTCTTGAAAATAATTCAGACTCTATTATGATGTCATCGAAAACAGCAGACAGTTTCGTAAAAATGTTTTCATAAAAAGAGTGGCAGGGTCATCTGTTGATAGCTGACACTGTTTATAAGAATATTTATATTTAAGATTTTTAAAGTCGAAATCAGAACCACGTCCGGTTGCCATGTGAAGAAAGTGGTGTAATACAAGACCTTTTCTGGATAATTAGTAAATATAATATGAAGGGAGAAAACTCCAGGCTTCAGTAAACTGAAATTTCGCACTGAGGTTAAACATTTATTTCGCTTACAGAATTATCCATCTCCCGATACAGACATCACTGAATTATCACCAATAGATTATATATATATATATATATATATATATATATATATATATATATAAACTGGCCAGTGGATGAGATTTAGAATACGCTAACTGGATTCCCTGCTGAAATGTACCCCCACCCACTAAAAAAAGAGCGATGAGTCTTCAGTTCTAGAACTTTGCGTAGTATGGAGTCACCTCTTCATTTCCATAATTCCCAGGTCAACTCTGCCCCGAATGGTTTTATATGTTAGGGTCCTATCAATAGCACAAATAGATCTGTTTGAAAATTACTAATATTTGATAGGAATACTTGAAACCATATACTATATGCAAATTATTTGTATTAAGAACAATTACTTGAAGTTATAATTGTTTACAAAAGATTATTACGAGTTATTTAAGCCATATAATTGAAGCTCTAGTTCTGAAGTGATAGGAAGTGTGAAGCGCGTCTTCTTTGACATTACTCCCAGGTCCCCTCTGACTCGGAGTTGTAGTATATTTTAGGCTTCCATCAATGGGTTCAATTTGGAAAATTTGGAAAATTATTAGTGTTAAACAGGAATATTAGCTTACAGTATATTGTAAATGTTTGGATACTCACCCCCAACAAATTTACAAAAGATTTTTTATTTCAAAATTTCATGGCGAGCAAAACCTTTTAAGATGAGAAATAGGTATAAATCTAAGCTGAAAATTATTTACAAAAAATATATTTGCTTCAAGTCACTACCAAAAATCTAAAGGCAATGATGCATCAAAATATATTTTTTTATATTTCTCATTGTTGACATTTGTGTCAAAATTGCTTTTATTAATTCTGTTAAATTGAGGGATTTTCTTGCTATCTTTCTTTCCATAATATTCCAGAGAATTTCTATTGATTAATTGGAACGACATATCAACCTATCGAGGGTTATTTTATGTTTAGAGGTTGGGGAACAGTGTACGTTGAACGTCTATATATACATTATTGGACAGATACATACCAATTATTCCTATCTACCACACATGATTTGCACACAGTTGTATGGTTTCAAGTATTCCTATATAATACTAATAATTACATGGTTTCAAATTATCATTTCTATTTAATAATAATAATTTGTTTGTACACATTTAACTAATAATGATTCATTTGCACACATGTAAATATCGCTGTTAATTAGTTAATTGTTTTAAGTAACTAATAATTGTGCCTAGTAAACAATTATAACTTGAAATAACAATTGGGGTGGGTCCTCGTGGCGTAAATTAAGCGAGGTCGAACCCCAGGCATGCTATAACGTTCACTTCCGAACTAATACCCTTGGGAAAGGCATTAACTCCTTCGTCCATCCCAGATATGGGTTAAATAGATGTGTTGGATGGGGTCCTAACTGGTACTACAACTATTCAAAGTCAGGGTACTACAACTATTCCGAGTCAGGGTGGACCTGAATGGGTACTCCACACCCTCAGATCTCAAGAACTGAAATCTCATTATCAAAAGTTGTTTACCATCAAACATAGGACATTCCATTTTGGGGGGCGGAGGTCATACCTTTCTGCAGGGTAATTAGCCAGCGTATTTTTACACTCATTAACATGGCAACCGGTGAATTAATTAATTATTCCAAGAGCTCATTACCATATGGCCTTGGATCTTTTTTTTTTTTTTACCCATGTAAGGACACAGCACGAGGGTATCAGACCAATTAAAAGTGGTGTTATTTCCTACATCTTGTATGTAATCTCAAATCCTGCGCCATTTTTATGTTTATTGCTTATCAAGTATAGGTTGAAACAGGTCTGGTGAATATGCTGCATGAGGAAGAAATTCCCGCTTTGGCTCTTTGATTGTTAAGTGTTTCGTATGTGCAAAAAAAGAATAACGGAACTGTTAAGCAAAAAATCACAATGCAACTTCAATACCCAGAGAAATTATCTTCTTTATCAATCACTTATTTAAGTGAATCATCCGCTAATTTTAATTTTGGACAGTATCGTGTATTCAACTCAAAGCACGAAAATATCATTTTTTTTCTTAATAGATTCTATATACGTAGAGATAATGAAATCTCGATTTGAATTCTCTTTATAAATCTTTTTTTTTCTTTCATTGCAACTTTCCGTCAAAATTGAACATTTTTGTGTGAGTCAAGCAAAATAAGAAATAGATTAAGTTAAAAACCGACCCATAATGTACCAAGGCCTTATACATGAATATGCAAAATGTACATGGGACGTTCATTACATATATACATAGAACATAGGATCTCGAAATTCGAAAAAACACTTGACGACTTCTTTGTTTAGGTACGAAACTTTTTATTACCTTTGAGTTTAAAAGTTTTCCGACATAAGGAAAGAGGCATAATCTTTCTATTCTGGCTTTTTCATCTGCTCCCCCACCCCAACACGTGTGACACCCGCCACAAAGGTCTCCGCAAGCAAGCGAAAACCAACCGTCTTCCCCGGAGGCAGGTCTCATCACAACTCGTCCGGTGTCTAGTCTCAACTATCTGACTTTTTCAAAATCTCCCAAAATCCTCCGCGCGCTTCCGGTGCGTGATGTCATTCGCACTCGCTAGCCTCTGTTTCCCATCTCAGGCTATTGTGACATCTCTGAGTGACACGTCCGCTTTGCGTGCGCGCGAACACCTGTGTAAATGTTGCACCTAACTAACCCATGTGCCGAAAGGTTCTCAGCCTAACTAAACCCAAAGGCATAAACCGAAATCCCTCGGCCATTATGTTACAATAAAGGAAAAGTTTATTTTGAAGACACGTCTAAGATATCTCTAACTGTGCCAAAAAAAAAAAAAGAATAATAGTTCTACTATTCAACCCATAGCTGAGAGATAAAATATGTTTTGATAAAATTATTTCTGTTATAGATTTTAGCAAGATTATAAGGGTACGGAATTAATTTTTTTTTTAAATTGAATAGTTTCTGAGGCTGTTTTTCGTAGTATCTTTTTCTTTTTTTTTTTTTTTTTTTTTTCACAATGACTAAACATCCAACATAAAGACGACTATGTGACAAACATTAATTTGACCTCATCGTTGAACAGTTTATGAAATCATAAAATCATTTCTGGCCAGAAATAGCTTGTTTCATCTAATGATATCCATTGTCCTTAAATGATTTCTGAATTGACCTCTGAACTCTTGTGAGGACAGGGGAGGACATTAGTGTGAATAAGTATCTGTACAAAAAAAAAAAACACTTTCCAGGAACTTTTTATTTGGCAGGGATTCTCTAACAGATACACACCAAAACGCAGAAATTATAACTGTGTACATATATACAGAGAGAGATATATAGAGATAGACAGAGAGAGGAAGAGAGTTAAAAGAGAGATAGAGAGAGAGAGAGAGGAAGAGAGAGTTGAAAGAGAGAAAGAGAGAGAGAAAGAGAGTTGAAAGAGAGAAAGAGAGGGAGAGAGAGTTGAAAGAGAGAGAGAGAGAGAAGAAGAAGAGAGATTTGAAAGAGACAGAGAGAAGAGAAAGACAGGGGGAAACGAAGAGAGAGTTGAGAGAGAGAGAGAGAGAGAGAGGAAGAGAGAGAGAAAGAGAGAGAGAGAAAGGAAGAGAGATTTAAAAGAGAGAGAGATAGAGAGATAAGAAGAGAGAGTTGAAAGAGAGAGAGAGTTGGAGAGAGAGTTGAGAAAGACAGAGGAAGAGAGAGTTGAGTGAGAGAGAGGAAGAGAGAGTTGAAAGAGAGAAAGAGATGAAGAGAGAGTTGAAAGAGAGAGAGATAGAGAGAGAGAGGAAGAGAGATTTGAAAGAGAGAGAGAGAGAAAGAGAGAGATGAAATAGGGAGAGAGTGTGTGAGAGAGAGAGAGACAGTCTAATTCAATGAATGAAAAAGGCAACAATTTTTATTATATATATATATATATATATATATATATATATATATATATATTCACGCGTGGATGTCTTAGTCGATGGATGAAAGAGGCAACATTTTTATAAGATAAATTTCTTTATCAATACAATTAAATCAGTAGTAAATGACAATCACATAAATTAAATGTTTTACGGACAAATCAACCAATAACACACTGAATTATTCATACCATTTCATATATATATATATATATATATATATATATATATATATATATATATTACGAAAATTACCGTTCTGCTTGATTTCTTTAGAAAAAATCCGCAAGAACTTTTCAAATTTTAAAATAAAAAATATGTTAATCCAGAAAAGATTGTTTTTGTTTTCATTTGTAATGATTTTATATGAAATGAGAAAATTTATTTTCTATATTTATCAGTGTTGATGAAAAAAAGGCGGGAGGAACTGATCGCTAAAAGATCAAAATATCTTTTAATGTTTTCTTTTTTCAGTTTCCTCAGCACATCCTGTTGTGGTCATTTCTCGCTTTGTGAGTTTTACAGATTAGACTGGATATTTTCACCACAGTCCAAGTGACAGAAAATCTCCTCATTTTTCCAGGACACTTCAAAGTATTAAAGCTAATCGCAGATGTGATGTGCACAAGTCGCGGTTCTTCCATGGGCTTCTATTTCCCCAAACTCTTTCCTAGTTTTTTTTCAGTATAGATTCAAAGGTTCCACTTATCATTTGTATTTCATGTTCCACGACTATCTCAACTCTCAGGCAGGATCTATGTATTTGTCCAGTTTTTCGATTTCTTCTATTTTTAATTCATGATCCGCAAACCAGAACAATAATATCTACAAGTTGTTTTCGTTTTCAATAAAAATAGATTTAGTCAGAATAAGGTGATTCGTTGATATTTCAAATTTCTTTAGAATTTTATTGATCTCATTTCCTAAGACAAATTCATGTTTGTGCAAATACCATTTGTCGGTATGTTTTGTACCTATTTTCATTCGCTTATTACACTGGTTTACAAAAATAAATTTTTGGTCTGAGGCAAGAATGGGGATAGGTGTTTTTTGTTAATTTGGGTGTGCTGAATTCAAATTTATAAATAGTTTTGCTCTATCACCTCTAGTCTTCTGCCTTTTAAATAGTCTTATTTTGGTATAAACAGAGAATATATATCCATATTTCAAGAGTTGCAGCAGATAAAACAGGATAGATAAAGAACACTGATTGAATAAATATACTTGGATGACACAATTACACAATTCATAGTACCACAGACAGTCAAAAGTGTGTTTTCTTAGAAGATCTGGTGTATTTTGCCTCCGGGATGTCACGCAAGAGCATCCAGAAGAAGTCTCCCATCATGCCGGGGTTCCATTTGCCTTGATCGTTGCTCTCCATCTTCGTAATGTCTTAGTGGAATCTTTCTACATGCTCATCATTAACTGCTCCAAGGCTTGGCGGGAAGAAGTTGAGGTGGGAATGGAGAAAATGAATCTTGAGTGACATTCGGCACCCCATATCTTAGTAAGACTTTAGCAACTTCTCAATTCAGGCTTGCTAATCTGGTACGCGTGTGTTACCAAGGATATCACTACAGACTGACTTGAATGCTTCCCATGCTCTCAGTTCCTTTAAGTTAAGAAGCTCCTCAAAATCAGTATCCTTCAGCACTTCTCGGATCTGAGGTCCGACAAAGTTGCCCTCTTTGAGCTTAGCAGCACTAATACCTTGGAACACAGTAGACAAGTGTTGGATAGCAGCACCATTTTTGTGCAACGCCTTCACGAAATTCTTCATCAAACCAAGCTTGATGTGAAGAGGAGGAAGAAGCACCTTATTCATGTCCACCAGAGGATTCTCCTTGAGGCTGTGTTCGCCAGGAACAAAAGTGCTTCTAGACTCCCCAGTCTTTCTGCTTGTAATGCTGGGATACAGCTCGACTATCCCAGAGACAGAGAAAACAACAGTACTTTGTGAAGCCTGCTTGTATACCCATAAGAAGACTAATGACCTTATTTGTTCCGATTCCTGAAACTGGTGATCCTTACATCTTCCTGGACTAAGTTCTACTGTTTAAGCCGAGAAGCCAAGAGCTCTGACAGCTGTTTTGACGGATACAAATCACGAGCAAGATCATTCAGGTCTTCTTGCGTGATCCAGTGTGGCTCATTGCCACTTGTTCCTGAATATGTAGACTCAATATCTTCCAAAGATATTGACTCGGCAGGATCCTCCCTTGAAGGCATTTCTTCATCTGATGAGGAAAAAAGATCCTTATTTACTGGAGGTGTGGGTACAGGAAGATCATCTGAATGGGGAACGGGTCTCATAGCAGATCAAAGGTTGTGATATTTGATCTTTTTCCTAGAAGATGCATTGAAACCAGTTATATTAGTTAAACAAAAATAACAATAATCTGCATAGCTTCGTGGCTCTCTCCAAACCATCAGGACTGCAAAGTTGAAAGCCGCTTTCTTGCCATTAAACCATGCAGTTAGTCCATTGTAGCAGTGTTTACAACAGATGTGTGGAGCCCAAGACTTGTCCTGATAACCAATTTTACAGTCAAAATAGTGAAAGTAGGTGGTTCTGAGGAGGGAAGTGATGGTTCGACGCTGTGCAACTGTTATGAAGTCCCCACACTCGTAGCAGAAAGAATTAGCCTTGCTGAGGCATCCTCGACCTTGTGACGTGCTTGAAGCCATTGGCGAATCTGAAAATATAACAAAGTAAAACTAAATGTGCATTTGAAAATGTAATACTAATATTTAGTAACCCAAAAGATGTGTAATACGATAGTTGAGGGACACCAACCTCCTGCGCCACCTGCGAGACAACCTCTTCCAATGACTACCAGAGTGTGGATTGAGACCTGCTGCCTTAACTGTCAAAATCCGTCTTGATATATAACTATATATAACTCTCTCTCTCTCTATATATATATATATATATATATATATATATATAATGTAATGCTATCACTTACATTTAGTGCATAATAACTAAAAAATAAGCCCTAAGTCTCACAATATTAGAATTAACCCTGAATTCATATACGCCTTTATGTACCGTATATGCACAAAATGCACACTATGCATATCTAAAAAACTAGAGGTGATGAGTAAAAACGGATTTCAAATTTGAATTCAGCACCCTCAAATTAGGTAAAAACGGGTATTTTTGTGCTTGCCTCAATTTCTTTGTAAACCAGTGTTATTATTCACTCATCAGAGATTTTCACATTAGCATTAGCTGATGGTCTTTCACTGGAGTTTGAGTGACAGCAAGTCTCCACAAGTCTCCAGGACTCGTCTTAGTATTCTGGCCGTTCTAAACAATGCTGTACTTTGGATGGTCTCCACTCGTCCTCCAACTTTCACGTCCTCCACTCCCATTAATAATCCTTTATTTAATGTACCCATAGCACCAATCACAATTGGTATAATTGTTACCTTCATGTTCCATGGTTTTTCAATTCCCTAACGAAGTCAAGGCACTAGTCCATCTCTTCATATTCTTTCAGTTTTATTCTGTGGTCAGCCGGTACAGCAAAGTTTACTATTTTGCAAGTCCTCTTTTTTTTTTTTTTTTGTTATCATTATTAGGTCTGGTCTTCTGGTCGAGATTAGGTGATCCGTCTCTATGTCAAAGTCCCATAGGAGTTTATGTGCGTTATTTTCTAGGACAGGTGCTGGGTTGTGCATATACCATTTGTTGGTATGGTCAAATTTAAATTTCTTGCACACTTCCCAGTGGATCACCTTGCGCACCCAATCGTATCTAGTCTTATATTCCTTCTGTGCTAATTTGCTGCATTCGCTTATTATGTGATTGATGGTTTTGTCTCTACCCCCACATAATCTACATTTTATGGAGGTGCCCGTGGTGTACTGGTTATCGTCGCAGGATATGGACACGGCGACACGAGTTCAAATCCAGGACCTGACTGATTGCATTTCACATAGCACTAATACCCTTGGGAAAGGTATGAATCCAAATATTCTCCCTCCAGCTATGGGTAAATAGTAGGACAGACGGGGTTCTTCAGCCTTGGTGAGGCAACTAGTCTAGGAGAAGGAAAACTCTGAATTCAAACCTGTTAAACTCCGCTTAAAACATTGACCTTGTGTCATATCCTGTCCGATCGGAGGGGTTGGGTAAATATGATAATCTACATTTGCTCTTTTGTTGCGTCTTATCTATTCTCGCTTATTTGAATGGTTCTTCTTCTTCTTCTTCTTCTTCTTCTTCTTCTTCTTATTATTATTATTATTATTATTATTATTATTATTATTATTATACTCTTTACGAATTCTTCAAACCAATTTTAACAGGTAAGACTTTTACGAGAGTCTGAGCGACATTAAGTCTATTCAGTTATCCAGGACTCTTCTTAGTATCCTAGCCGATCTAACAATGTTGTAGTCTGTGTAGTTTCAATCCTTTTTCTAATCTCTGATTCACTCAGTCTCTTTTCCAAACTTATTATTATCATCATCATTACTGACGTGATATCTCAGTATTTCCATTCTATTTCTATCCTATATTTAAACAATTGCCTAATCGAGACGTCATTTACATAACTGTCTCTTTCCCGACGAAATCTCGAATTACGACCGAGTTCACTTAATTTGATGTATTGATTCATCATATCCAATGACCAATATATATATATAATAAGTAATATAATGTAAATAAAGATTATTTTGTGTACCAGATATATGCATATATTATCACGACATTTAGTATTAACGAAAATATAACCCATTTAGACAAATGCACTTTAGTCATTGTCAAGTGGTACACTTATCCCAGAATAACAATTTTTTAAATGCATCTAAATTGGGAAGATGCAAGATAATACTGGTCAAAATTAATAATCATGATTGACAGAGCTTCATCTAAACGAAAAAATTAAAAATGCAACACGAATAAGAACGGTGAAGGATAATACACTAACTTTTAAAATAAAAATCATTCTCATATGCTTCAAGAAAACGGTGTACCATTTCCGCCTTCATAATTCTGCCCTGAGAATATCCATATTACTTGAATTGCTGTTGTTTACAAAACATTGTCGACAAACGTAACTTTGCTTCGAGCTTCTTAAAGTGAGGGTTTCCATACCATACCGGTGCTGGTACACAAGTCATTGACTGCCGCTTTGTGGCAAACTTCTAGTTTTTCATCCTCATAATGTGCATATCAAATGACTGAAGTAGTTAAAGTCATGGAAGGTACCCACTGTGATTGGTAGTATTGTGGTAGTTGGTGCATTGACATGTTGTGCATTGCTTCACAGAGTATATGATTTGAGAGCCACAATAATGAACACAGAATGTGATCTACTTCACCGACTTTAAGTTTTATGAATTTGAACAGGGTCATAATGCCATCGAAGCAAACATGAATATTTGTTGTGCAGAAGGTGAAGACGCAATTGATATAGGACACTAACCGGATGGTTCAAGACTTTTAGCTCGACTTGCAAGAAACTTGAGAATCAGGCAAAGTCAAGTAGACAAAAAAAGCGTAGATTGTCTTCTATGCCATATTTTGGTAAATCCTGTGAGTAGTATTCTAAGAGTATCAGGAGAGCTCGGCATCTAATAGTTCAGTGTGGTTCATCACCTTCCTGGCATTGGCAAAAGCATCTGGAGCTGCAGAATTGTGCCACAAGTTACCAAAATAGTGCTAAACTTTCAGCAGAAATATGGTATCAGTCAGTGACACATTGCAAAAAAATTCCCTTTCTGTATACCACATCAAACAGTTTGAGAAGCACTGTTCTAAGAATAATAATTCAGAAATCTAATTGTAAGAAAGGAAAATATTCATTAAGAAAGAGCAGTGAAAGTTGTTACGGTAAAACTGTATTTTCTTTTTATTAATTTTTTTGTGCATATGGTCCAATGAATATGAATAATTTTTTTAAACGGATCTATTTAACCCATTGATGGGACCCCAACAAATACTTCCATTCCGGGTCAGAGTTAACCTGGGAGTAATGGCAATGAGGAGTTTCTCCATTTAATTTAGCACTAATACCCTTGAGAAAGGTATGAATCATGTCTTCTCCAAGCTATGGGTAAATAGTAAGGCAAACTGGGTTCTTTAGTGGTGAACTTTTCTAATCCATGATCACTGCAATATATATATATATATATATAATTCATGAAATGTATCCATCGCTGTTTTAACAACACATTTCATGAGTTTTGAAGAAGGTTACATTTTTTGATAAAATCATAGACATATTTGTTTTTCATCAAGGTTTGTGATTGGCACTCTGTGAACAAAACCAGCAGGCAATCCAAGAGGCCTTCATTATGGACAAGTGTCTGGTTGACATTTGCATCAGTTGCATCTCCACTCAACAGACGATCCAGATGTTGGATTCGACTTGTGATCGAATTCAAACCAGATCCATTCATTTTGGCAAAACTGAAAAAATAATAAGATAAAATAAAAGCAACAAAAAGGGAATTTGAGGAAAATGAAATGGATAAATAACTTTATTAGGCAGTTATATATAAAATGCAAAGACAGTAAAATTTGTACTAAGAAAGATTCAATGCACAATTCTCCAATCATTAGGCAACCATTTTGCTTTCAACAAATTATACAATTCCAGAGATTTAGTAGTTTGATAAGAGAAACAATAAAGTTTCAAATGTGGTGAACTTTTCTAATTCATGATCACAGAAATAAGAGGTATTATATATATATATATATATATATATATATATATATATATATATATATATGGCAAATAAGACAAGTTTTTGTATAAAAAGAATGATCAATGTGATAGCAGAGCAACTATATAACCTATAAACAGTAGAACTGTGGACACAATAAGTCTGTTATTCAAGTTTCATATATTTTATACAATCTTCAAATGGGAGTGTGATTAAAGTGGCCACTCAAGAGCTTATATAGAGGTGTAGTCATGTGATAAGTTGTTAGTCCATAAGACATTTACACAAAAATAATGATTAAGTGTTAGTACATGTGACAGTCAAATGAAAGAAAAAAAACATTTTGGCGTGAGGAGCATTTACTTTTAACTTCATTTAAAAAGATAGATCTTAATAATCTTATAGATAAAATATCAGCATGAATTCTTTTTAAAAATTTGTCAAAACAGATTTTTCTCAATTCTAACATTGAAGATTAAAGAAAATAACCAAAATTTCCAACATCTCATTTTTTAGAAAGATAAAAATGGAACACAAATGTGTAAAGAAAAAAAAAGTGAGGCAGGTTTAGTTTAACAATTATTGTCATAGGAAATGGAATTGGTGACCTAAATTCAAATCAAAGACAAGACGGCATTTAATTTAGCACTAATGCCCCTTGAGAAAGGTATGAATCATCTCTTCTCCACGCTATGAGTAAATACTAAGGCAAACTGGGTTCTTTAGCCTTGATAAAGTAATAAGTCTAAGAGAAGAAAAACTCTGAATTCAAACCAGTTTTATCCTGCTTAAAAATTGACCTTGTGTCACATCCTGCCAGTAGTGGAGAGGTTAGATAAATACAAACTCTAATGTAAAAATAATTTGTATGGTTTATAGAAAGTTACTATAAATGATATGTTTGAAGATTTTTTGCTGAATGATTAAGTGACTTAAATGGCATATCAACTCATCTAGGGTTATTTTATGCTGAGAGGTTAGAGAATCTCATTCATTGTATGCTCACATTTATATATATATATTTTTTTGCAGTTATTCCTTAAGGGTTTTTTTTTCTGCATATGGTCCAATTGAATATTATTAATTTTTAAAAAATTGATGTGACCCTAACAAGAACTACCACTCTCGGTCAGAGTGAACCTGGGAGTAATGGCAGGGAAGGGTTACACCAAATCCTAAAGATACTGAAGCAAAGCAATAAATATGTTGTTTATTAAAGTTCACTTAAAAAATAAATGTTTATTTCTATTTATTAAATACCAAACAAAATTTCTGACCACACAAGATGCAAAAAACAAACATTTTAGGTACTCTAGAATAGGACATTTCAAAATGATGGTAACTATACCAGTACTGGTATGCAAGTCATTGGCTACAGTTTCTCATCATCATAATTTATATTACATGTATAATAAAAAAATGAAAATGCATAAAATACAAGGATTATTAAATAGGTTTCCAGACTTTTTTTTCGTATGAGCCCTTCTGTTGATAGTACACACATGAAACTCTAGTCCCCTTCGAAGTAATCTCCTCTGACTGCAATGCACTTGTTGTATCGTTCCAACAACTTCTGGAAGGTCCCACGGAAGCCCACTTGTGTGAGCGTGTCAATGACCTTCATCACGGCCTCTTTCATCTCCTCAATTGCCTCATAACGATAGCCTGTGAGCGTAGGGAATAACCAAAAGTCACAGGGAGCAACGTCTGAACTATAGGGAGGCTGAGGAACTGTCTTGATGCCCATCTTGGTCAAATTATCAGTGACAAGGATGGAGTTGTGGACTGATGTATTGTCCTATTGGAAATACCACAGACCCGATTTGAAGAGTGCTGGCCTCTTCCTTAAGAATCTCTTCCTGAACTCCCTTAAAACCTTAACATAATAACCCTAACCCTAACCCTTTGGCCAATCCTTCCTTACTCCTCCCACACCTCTCATCGTCCCTCACAGACTCCCTGCTTTCCTTGATTCTCTTATGCCACTCAAAAACTGATGCTCAATTTATGCAAGATGCTCCAAAAGCAGTCTGAAGCATTCCATACGTTTCTGTGGCACTTTTACCAAGTTTAAAACAGAATTTTATTGCATATCGTTCTTCTAAAGTGTCCTCATGTCCAGATTGCATTTTTGAAATTCACCAGCTGTGACAATCAGGCTTTAGTAGGTGTGTATTCCAATTGCTGCTGTAGCTGTTGATTTGAACGTGAAATCATAAAATTGGCCAGTCATCTCATAAGATGTATAGCAATAATATAGTGAATTTTCAAGAGTCTACGACAATTTTAAATTCCTGTACAAAAAAAGTCTGGAAACTTATTGAAGGTACTACGTATCTTGTTTGATATTATTCTTTTCACAGGCTGTGATACAGTGCAATAGATACAAATACTTGGAATTTGATCAGAAATTAAAGCTATACCAGTGCTGGATACAGTTTCTCATCATCATAATTTATATAACATGTCGGCTCATTAGCCTAGTGGTTAGAGTGTTCGCCAATAACCCGGGAGACCGTGGTTCAATCCCAAGTCGAGCCATACCAAAGACTTAAGAAATGGTACTTGATATCTCCTTGCTTAACACTCAGCAATATAAGGTACGTATCAAGGGTAAAGTGGAGCAATCCAGGGAAAGTAGTCGAGCCTTCCCCTACACCTCGGAGTAGCAGCTACTGAAAAAGGAACCTTTGGGTCTCCCTCAACTACAGTCGCCAACTTTGCTTTATAACTTACAATGTAAAAATGAAATTGTATAAAATATCTTGTTTAATATTATTCTTTTCACAGGCTGTGATACAGTACAACAATTAAATTATTCAGGCACAGTTAGGTGGAAATAGTGGAATAAATAAATAAACAAGACACAATAAAATATCAAGAGTGGGTTATAGGATGAAAGAGGCGAAAGGGTAAATCACATAATAAACGAATGCAACAGACTACAACAAAAGGAGTAATAGATTAGACATGAGTGGGTAGGAAAGGTGATCCACTGGGAATTGTGCAAGAACATGAATTTGATCATACGAAGAAATGGTATATGCACAAAACAGAATCAGTCCTAGAGAATGAGACGCACAAAATTCTCTCGGATTTAGAGATACAAACAGATCACCTAATCTCGGCCTGAAGACCAGATCAAGATATAATCAACAAAAAATAAAAATAAATCAATAAAAAAAAAGAGAACCTGTTATATATAAGGCTTTGCTGTCCCGACTGATCAGAGGGTTTAAATCAGAGAAAGCGAAAAGAGAGACAAGTACTTAGACCTTGCCGAAGAACTAAAAAAGTACTGAAGAGCGTAAGAATAAACATGACATCAGTTGTAATTGGTGCAGTTGGAATGGTCTCCAAAGGTTTAGTAAGGGGAAGGGAAAAGTTAGAAATCGGAGGACGAGCTGAGAATATTGAAACAATAGAGCTGTTAAGATCGGCCAGAATACTGAGCAGAGTCCTAGAGACTTGAGGAAACTTGATATCATTCAGATTTCTTTGAACGACCATCAGCTAACGATGAAGTGAAAAACGTACAAGGAATAATAATAATAATAATAATAATAGAGAGAGAAAGAGTATAATTCTAGACACGACAGAGTGGGGAAGGTAATCTACTGGGAACTGTGCAAGAAATTTAAACCTAACCATACTAACATGCAGTATATGCCCAAACCAAAATATGTGCTTGAAAATGAGACGTGCAAAATTCTCTAGGATTTTGAAATACAAAGAGATCACTTAATCCCGGCCAGAAGACCAGACCTAGAGATAATTAACAAAAAAAATATTTTTTTTAAATAAGAGAACCTACCAACTACTGAGTTTTACCTTCCCAGTGGACCACCGAATGAAAATCAAAGAAACCGAAAAGAGAGATAAGTATATGCCTTTTGCCTGACAACGAAAAAAGGATGTAACTTTATAAAATTGGGGCCCTTTGAGTGACCCTCAAAGTCTTGGAAAAAGGCTCGGAAAAGCGGGAAATAAGAGGACGAATGGAGATCATCCAGACAACAGCATTGTTGAGATTGGCTAGAATACTGAGCAGAGTCCTGGAAACCTGAAGAGACTTGCGGTCAATTAAACTTCAGTGATAGATCATCAGCTAACACTGGTGGGAAAATTCACGAGGAAGACAATAATAATAATAATAATAATAATAATAATAATAATTGCCAGCATCAAAGACACCGTTGACGCATCCATACAACGGCTCGAAGACTACATAGGAAAACAACGAACGAGGATTAATTACAACCATCAGAGTCGATACGGACAACACGATAAACGAAAGAATGACAACAACTAGGAAACAAAAATGGGAAGGAAAACAACTCTATGGCCGCTTTAAGCGTCTAATAAACAACATCTCACACCAGAAAACCTGGACCTGGTTAAGAAAAGGAAACCTTATGAGAGAAACAGAATCCCTCCTAATAGCAGCACTGGACAATGCCATAAGAACGAATCATATCAAAGCGAGAATAGATAGGAAGCAACAAAGCAGTAAATATTGGCTATGCGGTGACAGAGACGAAACGATCAATCACATAATAAGCGAATGTAGCAAATTCGCACAGAAGGAGTATAAGGCGAGACACGACTGGGTCGGCAAGATGATCCACTGGGAAATGTGCAGGAAAATTCAATACGACCATACAAACAAATGGTATATGCACAACCCGGTGCCTGTCCTAAAAAATGACTCGCATAAACTCCTATTGGACTTTAACATACAAACGGATCACCTAATCCCGGCCAGAAGATCAGACCTCATAATAATCAACAAAAGAAAGAGAATCTGCAAAATTGTTGACTTTGCTGTCCCGGCGGACCACAGAATAAATCTGAAGGAAAGTGAAAAGAAGGATAAGTACCTCGACTTTGCTAGAGAATTAAAAAAAAAAACTGTGGAACATGAAAGTAACGATTGTACCAATTGTGATTGGTGCGTTAGGCACAGTAACTAAAGGATTACTAAAGGGCCTGGAGGACTTGGAAGTTGGCGGACGGGTAAAGACTATCCAAACGACAGCATTGCTGAGGACGGCAAGAATACTGAGACGAGTCTTGGAGACTTGAGGAGACTTGCTGTCACTCAGACTCCAGTGAAAAACCATCAGCTAATACTGATGTGAAAAACTCTAGAGGAGTAAATAATAATAATGGTATATGCACAATCCAGTACACATCTCATGGAAAATAACACACATAAACTCCCAAGAGACTTTGACATACACACAGATCACCTAATCTCGGTCAGAAGACCAGGCCTTATAATAATCAACAAAAAAAGAGAATTTGCAAAATTGTCGACTTTGCTGTCCCGGCTGACCAGAGAATAAAACTGAAAGAATGTGAAAAGGAAGATAAGTACCTCGACCTTGCTAGAGAATTGAAAAAAAAAAATGGAACATAAAAGTGACGATTGTGCCAATTGTGATTGGTGCTTTAGGTACAATAACTAAAGGATTATTAAAAGGCCTGGAGGACTTGGAAGTTGGTGGACGGGTAGAGACTATCCAAATGACAGCATTACTGAGGACGGCAAGACTACTGTGAAGAGTCCTGGAGACTTGAGGAAACTTGCTGTCACTCAAAGTCCAGTGAAAAACCATCAGCTAATACTGATGTGAAAAACTCTAAAAGAGTAAATAATAAGAAGTTTGCACAGATATGGTATTGTTCCGTCGTACATTGGAAAAATATCCTGCCGGTATTGATAGCTTGAGAAGCACTGGTTTATTGCAACCGCTGTAAATAAATGGTCACTCATTTAAGTCCTAAACAGAATTACAGTTGCTTAACTTTGGTGATGTAGTGTAATTTATTTCATTTTAATTTATTTTATTCATTTATTTATTTTTGCGTGACTTGATTTTAGTTTGTTTATTTATTTATTTATTTGCTTTTGTTGTTGAACTTGTTAGCATTTCTCTTTTTTCATGGCGTCCAAATAAAAGTTAAACTTCCAGTAAATTCCCTAAATAGAAGTTTCCTTTTTTCGGTATTAAGACCATTTAAACCAGCCATTTGGTTTATTCTTCTTCCAATGTACAAATAGTTACAAGCGATCGACTTGTAACCATAACAGTAAGACACGGGATGAATCTATGAATAACCCGTATGATTCTTGTTGAAAGAAATCCTTTAAAACCAGGACTAAGCGCCGTTCTTCAAAGTCATACGAGTGGCCAGTTAACTTTCCGCATTTTTCTTGCTAATTTGGCCCGTGAACAAACACACAATGAGATTTACTCAGTCGACAGAGTAAATACATATGTATGATTCCGTTAAATTGCATGCTTTTAGTTCGACTGCGTTAACTAATACGAGTTAAATATAAAAATAAAATAAGGAAAGAAACACAGAATTTGAGCCAAGCGGCTAAAATCTGTCAACGGGATGTTAAAAAGAACCTAGATAAGTTTACAATATCTTCCAAAAGGTAGTTAATTACGAGGATCATTAAATAAGTTACCAGACATTTTTCGTATGGGCACTTTTATTGATAGTACACACATGAAACTCTAGTCCCCTTCGAAGTAATCTCCTCCAGCTGCAATGCACTTGTTGTACCGTTCCAACAACTTCTGGAAGGCCCCACTGAAGTCCTCTTGTGTCAGCGTGTCAATGACCTTCGTCAGAGCCGCTTTCATCTCCTCAATTGTCTCATAACGACAGCCTCTGAGCTTAGGGAATAACCAAAAGTCACAGGGAGCAACGTCTGGACTATAGGAAGGCTGAGGTACTGTCTTGATGCCCATCTTGGTCAAATAGTCTGTGACAAGGATGGAGTTGTGGACTGGTGCATTGTCCTGGTGGGAATGCCATTGAGCCGATTTGAAGAGTGCTGGTCTCTTCCGACGGAATCTCTTCCTGAATTCCCTTAAAACCTCAACATAGTAACCCTAACCCTAACCCTTTGGCCAATCAACTGTGGTATATTGACTTCCTTACTCCTCCTACACCTCTCATCATCCCTCACAGACTGCCTGCCTTCTTTGAATCTCTTATGCTACTCAAAAACTGATGCTCGATTCATGCAATATGGTCGAAAAGCGGTCTGAAGCATTCCATATGTTTCTGTGGCATTTTTTCCAAGTTTAAAACAGAATTTTATTGCATATCGTTCTTCTAAAGTGTCCTCATGTCTAGATTGCATTTTTGAAATTCACCAGCTGTGTCAATAAGGCTTTAGTAGGTGTGTATTCCAATTGTTGCTGTAGCTGTTCATTTGAAGCTGAAATCTTAAAAATTGGTCAGTCATCTCATAAGATGTATAGCAATAATTTACTGAACTTTCAAGAGTCTACGACAATTTTAAATGCCTGTGAAAAAAAAAAGTCTGGAAACCTATTGAAGGCACCACGTATATAACAAGGTGATACCAATTGAGGGCCTTGCAGTCGTGCAATGGGAGTCTTTGTTCAGATGGATGACCCCTTAAACAACAGCAGGTATTGAAAGCAACCTAAGGCCGCTTCGTTAATCACTAGAGTTTTTGACAAGGAGTGAGTATATGGTCGCCTAAGTTAAACATCATCGTTATCAAGTCTTGCTTACGGCATAGTTCTCTTGATTCTATTTCGCTATCCGTCATTGTCGACCATCGCGCCTGGTAGGTCATCTTAACGGCATCCATCGTCTTCAAAGAGTTGATGGATATACATTTTTGCTGGTTGGTCAAACTGGTAGGTCCATATGTACGAGTTCGTATGATAAGGTCTCTTATGAGTTCGTCCCTGCTTTTCGGCATGTCTTGTTTGACTTCGATGCTTTGTAGGATGAGAGGTAAGTGGCTGTACAGCTGCTTTTTTTGCATTTTTCTTTCTGCTGCCTTAAATATTTTTCAAAACAGCATGCACCATTCTTGCGCATTTTCCCGTTAGCTTTTTCTTCAAGCGTTACGTCTAAGTACAGGTAGTGCAGCAATACTATAGTACTGATACGGCTACAGCTTGTAGGAATTCCCATTACGACCAAGAAATTTTAGAGAAATTTTAAACAAGGAACCAGTTAGGGATATCAAATAATCAACTAATTATCTAATATCTGCAAATAGAAATCGATCATTTCTTATGGACTAGGAAACCAAAAAAGTCCCAGAATATGTAATTTCAACTTTTACAAAAAAAAAAAGAAAAAGGAATTCTCCTCAACATGGAAAATTACTTTAGGTTTTGCTTGGTTTCGTTTCTTTGTTTAATGGCATATCAACCTTCATTAAATAAATGCCAAATCTGGACGAACAGCTGCGGTACTATTTAACCCATAGCTGGGAAGATAAGGAAATTCTTAGCATTGACTAGGGGCATTAGTCCAAAACTGAAAGTAATTGTACGATTGGAGATCAAATTTGCTACGACGTCGCAGTCCAGCATGTTAGCCATTACGCCACAGGAATTGTCTGCCCCCACGAAAAATCCTTTAGGAAAAAACAAAGCATAATAACACAGAGAGACAATAATTCTGATAATATTCGGAAATTCTATTTCTCGATTTTTTTATTATAACTTGCACACCCATTATTTGCTTTTATTTCACATAATATAAAGCAAATAGCATGCAAAAATTTGAAGACAACTTGAAAAGCTGCAATACTGGTTCTTCATTCGAGTTATGAGATTCCAACGAACAATAGAATGAGTCCCCGTGACGCTGTGGCTGACGAACTGGACTTCAATATCGTAGTAAGCGAGTTTGAACTACAATCCCACAATTACAAAATCAAACAAATAATAATTCTTAAAAAATGTATTTGATATAATTCTGTACCCTAAGGAGGTACGCGTGATGTAATGATTATCGTCGTAGGAAATGGACACGGCAACACGAGTTCAAATCCTGGGCGAGACTGATTGCATTTCACATAGCACTAATACCCTTGGGAACGGTATGAATCCAATTATTCTCCCTCCGGCTATGGATAAATAGTAGAGCAGACTAGGTTCTTCAGCCTTGGTGAGGCAACTAGTCTCGGAGAAGGAAAACTCTGAATACAAACCTGTTAGACTCCGCTTAAAAATTGACCTTGTGTCATATCCTGCCCGAGCGGAAGGGTTGGTAAATATGTATAATTCCGTACCCTTCTTTCATTTTGATATGATACATTTCAAAAATTAAATTTAAGATATTTCTAATATAATATGATACAAGTTTTGGGTTTGATTCAGTGGTCTTTGATGTGACATCAACTCTTGTGGGAATCCTGTCGACTTAGGCTGTAGAATATGCCGACTGTATCTCTGCAGAGAGGTAAGACGAAATGTCCTGTATATGATATTAAATAATCTGATGGTAATAATCCAGTCCTAAAGCATTGGGAAATACGGAGAACTTCTTTATTGCCATTACTCCCAGGTCTACTCTGGCCCAGAGTGGTAACACCTGATAGGGTTCCTTTCTATCGGTCAAATAGAATTCTTTGACATTTAAACTGTAATTATGTTAAATTGTTAGAAATAGAACTATACTACTGGGTGGAACGATAGAATTGTCCTAAAGAAAACAACACTACAGCTTTATTTTAAAACTTTTATTGAAAAAATCAATTCAGCTAACTTGATTATGTAGTAGAGCTGACATCTATTCAATGTAGCCGCCTTCAGCCTCAATCACCGCCTCGATACGGACCAGGAACTGGAAGCATGCCTTTTCCACAAGCGCCGGCGGGAGCACGGTAAATACTCAGCGGATGGCAGCGATCAGACTGACTTCGGTGTTGTGGGAGGTCATGTTGGTGATGTTCTCCACGTATGACCAAACGAAGTAGTCCAGCGGGTTCAGGTCGGGGGAGGAGGGGAGCCAGTGAGAGAAGGGTAAAAAGTCGTAGCACTCCTTCTGAAGCCAAGCCTGGGTCTCTTTGGACTTGTGGGCCGGTGCCGAGTCCTGCTGCCACACCCAGGGTCTGCCACCGGCCACCTGATTGCACCAGGGGATCACCACACTGTCCAGCACATCCAGGTACACTTTGGTGTTGACTTTCAAGCCGACTTCGAAGATATGAGGTGGCATGATGTGGCCCTCACTTGAAACCACTCCAAACACCATAACCGTAGCCGTCCGAAGGGTCGTCCGATGCGTTGAGCTGTGCCCTCAAGCGTTGAACTGTCCGGATTTGCATTTTGAGGGTGCTGGCAATGGTCCTGTTGTCATGACTTGGATCGGTAGAGAGCATGGTTGTACAGCGGCGCATCTCCGATCTCGCTCGTTGAACATTGTGTCACTTTCAGACATGATAGAAGGCTCCTATCGCTCTTGGGATTTGTACACAACTGGCCAACTAGTAGATGGTCTGCAACAAAAAAAAAGAAAACCGGTTTTCATTAAATGGAAATGGAATCATATCGTCTTTTCTTGGGCGACAATTTTATCTTTCCACCCTGTATATATACTATAATACAAATTAAAACTAGAGCCCTTCAACCCCCCCCCAAAAAAAAGTGGCTGAGGAAAGTGGAAATCCGAAATAAAATTCATCATAGCTGAAATCGGCTCCATAAGTGAACAGAGTCCTGGAGAAATGAGGAGGTTTGTTGTCACTTAGATTTCAATGCTGCAAACTAGCACGAAAAGAGTGCAAGACTAGACACAATATGGTGGGGAAGGTGATCCACTGGGAATTGTGCAAGAAATTTAAGTTTGACTATATGATCAAATACTATATGCACAATCCAGAATCCGTTCTTTGAGGTGCAAACAGAACACCAAATCCCAGCCAGAAAACCAAAGTTAGTGATAGTTAAAAAAAATTTTTAAAAAATGAAAGAACTGCTGACTAGTAGACTTTACCGCACCAACAGACCACATTGTAGAAATTGAAGAAAAGGAAATACTGAGATGAGTCCAGGGGACCTGAAGAAACTTGTTGTCACTCAGACTCAAACGAAAGACCATTAGCTCATGCTTGTGTGAAAAACTCAAAAGGGGTAAAATAATAATGAAACGATGGACAAATACTAAGATCTTGCCAGAACACAAAAAACAAATCCGTGGAACATGAGAAAGATGGTAATATTAGTTGTAGATGGTACATTTGGAACAGTGTCCAAAGACTTTGAAAAAAGACAAGAATTATTAGAAATCTAAGGAACAATCGAGACCATCCAGACCACAGAATCAGAAAATACCAAGCAATAATGATAGTAATAGTAATTCTTATCTCTCGAAAACTTTATTATATTCGAAATAATCTTTGATATAAAGTCAGCTGATCTCGAATGGCCTTGAAATGAATTTGAACCTCAGTAAATTGTGTCGCTATTTCAGTTCGACTATTTAAATCTTTTCTTCTTTGTTTTTCAATTTATGCTTTCATTTTCCTTCCTGTTGGAATTTTCAAATTCGGCAGTTAATGTCTGCTCGAATATGATTGGCTATTTTGAAGTTGTGCCGTTATCTCCACCCCTACTGTTATTTAAGAGAGACCCACCAGGGGTCTGGCCTCTCTCCATTTATTTTCAGCACTTGAACACAAGGAACTGCCTGCCTTTTTCTTTTTTGCTTTTTTTTCAGCTTGTGAGAACTTGGTTATTCGTATTTGATTTTAGACAGTTTTTCTTAAGCAAAGGTGGCTTCAGTAATAGGCCTATTAGTCGCTTAGGCTAAGCCTCTTTTCCTTAGCGGGTTTTTTGTTACTTGTTGAAACAGTGAGCCTACTGCAGGCTAAAAAAAAGTGGAGTCTAAGGTCTGGAGGTGTGAATTATCGTCCTCTTTTGCCGACTTAAGAGAAGCAGTTAGCCGGGTCAGTAGATTTGATAAAAATCTCCGTAGACTCAATAGAAGCAAATTTGATTTGGAACAGAAACATATTCATCTCTAGTGGGAGGAAGCGGTGGTCTACTCGAAGTTCACATAAAGAAATAGTAAACTTCGTTTTCAACAAGTCTACACAGGAAACTAGAAGAACACAGTTGTCCAGGTTATTTCTACACAAGAAGAAGACGCCGAGAAAAGAACAAATCCTAAAAACAGACTTCAAAAAGAACTTTGACATAAAATACCAAAGAATGGTATTTTATTATTAACAAAAGTTAAGCGAAAAGTAGGTGCTTGACGGCATTACTTCGAATAAGTCAGTTGTTATTTTTTCTATACACTCCTCTTTTTTTTTGTTTACAATATTGTCGTTATTTGAATTTATGTCATTTTTGTTACCTAAAATTCAACGTTTTTGGCAAGCATAGGGAAAAATGCAAAGCTGGATTTTGTAAAATTTATTTCTCTTGAAATAAATTACTGTATGGGAATTTGTTTTTGTTTTTAAAAAAATATGGACACCCTTCTCTTTCAGGTGTCAAAAGTGTTAGCATTCTCATCCCCTTTTTTATCTACTTTATTTTGTATACATTTCTTTCCCCCTTCGCCAAGCCTGGCAGTTACTAGTAGATATTCTCGGGCTAAGCCGAGATAAAGTCTACAATGTAATTTAGGTAGAATTGTACTTTATATAGCGACTAGCATTCGGATAATTTTGTTAACTTTTCGGGTGTTGTTCGTTGCAATTTAATGCCTAAAATTTAACATATTTATTGAACTGAGCACATTTCTTAAATTCTTTCTTTTTTCTTTTTTCAATCTTTTTTCTCTCTCTATCACTTTATTATTATATACTTTTTCTTTTTTTATTCTTCCCGTCTTCTTCTTCTTGGACTAATACTCTTGGGAAAGGCATAAACACATATATCCCTACATCTATGGGTTAAATAGTGTCCCTCCTGTTCCTTTAAAAGGCTGGCTTTGGTATTAAATAACCCACGAAAATTGCTTTGCCATTAAACAAAGAAACCAAATCTTCTTCTTCTTCTTCTTCTTCTTCTTCTTCTTCTTCTTTCTTTCTTTCTTTCTTTCTTTCTCTCTCTCTCTCTCTCTCTCTTTCTTTTCTCTCTCTCTTCCTCTCTCTTTCTTTTCTCTCTCTCTATATATATATCTCTTTCTTTTCTCTCTCTCTCTCTCTCTCTCCCTCTCTCTTTCTTTTTTCTCTCTTTCTTTTTTTCCTCTCTCTCTCTTTCTTTTCTCTCTCTCTCCCTCTCTCTTTTATTTCTCTCTCTTTCTTTTTTCTCTCTCTCCCTCTCTTTCTTCTCTCTCTCTCTTTTCTCTCTCTCCCTCTCTCTTTTCTCTCTCTTTCTTTTTTTCTCTCTCTCTTTTCTCTCTCTCTCTTTCTTTTCTCTTTCTCTTTTCTCTCTCTCCCTCTCTTTCTTTTCTCTCTCTCTTTTCTCTCTCTCTTTCTCTTTCTTTTCTCTCTCTCTCTCTTTTTCTTTTCTCTGTCTCTCTCTGTCTCTCTGTCTCTCTCTACCAAATGAACAATAGCAAAATGAATCAAGCGGTAAAATTAAAGCAAAAGTAAAAAGTGGAACGGAAAACCAAAATAAAAAAGCGAAATCGAAATTGTGAAAAACGAAACGAAAAAAAAAATCCCTCAAAGAGACGACTAAAACTCGGTGCCGTCTTTTGACGCCATCATGCTGCTGTCTACAGGTGAGAGCTGCAGGGGACGCCACCTACGAGGAGAACAAGAAGAATGTTTAGGTTCCCTGGGTGAGAAGGGAAGACTGATAACGGTACAGGATACAGTGAAGAACTTAAATGATGATAAATGATTTGTTGAACGAAAAGAAAGAAGAATAAAAGAAGGAATGGAATGAAGGAGAAAGGGAACGAAAAAAGAAAGAAGGAAAATACGAAATAAACGATGAAAATAAAGAAAGGTAGATAGAAGAACAAAATAAAGAAAAGAGCGAATCAGGACGGAAGAAAGAGGACAATAAATGACAGAATGAAAGAAAAAATAAAGGAAATGGGGGAATGAAAGAAAGAAGAATGTTAGGAAGAATAAATGGAAGAAAGAAGGAAATAAAGAAGGAAAAAAAGACAGAAAAGTGGAAGAAGTAGAAAAAAGACGAAAAGAACAAAAAGAGAGAAAGAAGAATAAAAGAATAAAAGAGGAAGAAAAATGTACAAGATGAATAAAACAGTAAAAAAGGAAGGAAAAAAACGAAGGAAGAATGGATAAGAAGAAGAGAGCAGGGAATAAGAAAGAAAAATTAGGAGAAGGAAGTAGAAAAACGACCACCAGAAGAGAGAAAAGGACGAGAAGAAAAATGAAAAAGAGAAGGAACGAAGAATAAAACAAAAAAATGGAAAGTTTTTTTAAAAAAAAGGAAAAGAAAAGAAAACGGTGGAAGGAAGGAAGGAAGAAAGGAAGGAAGAGAAGAAAGTGAACAACGAAGAAAGAAAATAACAAAAGAAAAAAAGGAAGAAAAGGAGAAGAAAATTGGAGAAAAGAAGAAAGATTTAGAAAAGGAAGCATGAAATAAATAGTAGAAAGAAAGAAAGAAAGAAAGAAAGAAAGAAAGAATTAAGAAAAGAAAGTATATGATGAAGAAAAGCAAAAAAAAATGAAGAAAGAAAAAAGATAAAGAAAGAAAGAAAGTAAGAAAAATGAAAGAAAGAAAGAAAGAAAGAAGGATATAAGAATGAAGAGAAGCAAGTAGACAATGAAAAAGAAAAGTAACAAAAGAAAGAAAGAAAGAAAGAAAGAAAGAAAGAAAGGGAACAATGGAGCAGGAAAGAAGGAAAAAGAATAAATGAAAGAAGAAAAGATTCTTTAAAAGCAAGAATGAAGAAAATGATAGAAAAAAGGAAGAAGGTAAAGAAAGAAGGATGAATGAAGAAGGAAAGTTAAGAAAAAACAAAAAAACAAAGAACAAAACGATTGAAGATAAGGTTGGTTTGTTAGTTGGTTTGGTTTCATGGCATATCAACCCTTGTAGGTTATTTAACGCCAAATCCATTTTTTTTTGTAAATAATCAGTTCTATTTCAAATAATTCAGTTTAGCATGACTACACAGTTTAATTGTCAAAAACATTTCTATTTCAAACGATTCAGTTTATTCAAACAGTTATATATAACAATTCAGTTTAGTGTAAGTACAGTTTCGATGTCAAAAACAGTTCAATTTCAAACAATTCAGTTTAGCATAAGTATGCTGTTAGTTCTATTTGACCCATAGATAGAACCCTTATCAGGTGCTACCACTCCGGACCAGAGTGGACCTGAGAGTGATGGCAATGAAAGGGTACTCCGCATTCCCCAAAGCTCCAGCATTGCTGGAACCTCACAATCAGATTGTTTAGTGTCATATCTAGGACACTCGTTGCGCGGAGGGTCTTATCCTTCTGCTGAGAAGCAGTCGGTGTATTCTACTGCCCCAGCCGACTGGGCAACGGAAATTAGGGAAAAGAAGACAAACAAAAACAATGAATGAGAAGAGGAATGTGAAATAAAGAGAGAAAATTGGAGGAAAGAAAAAAAGAAAGAAAATGATGAAAGAAATTTAACATTTTGCAAAAAAATTAGATCTGCGTTTTGGCTTTTTTCGCTTTTTTTGTTTAATGGCATATCAACTTTCGAGGCTTTTCAATGCCAAAACCATCCATATAGAAAAACAACAGTAATACTATTTAAACCATAGCTGGGAGGATAAGGACATGTCAACCTTCGTGGGTTATACGTCTATGTTAATGTTTCCAACAAATGGACGCTTGAAAAATTTTTCACTCGCCTAATATTTCAAAACATATTGGTCAACATTTAAAAAGTTAATTTTTTAGTAAAAAATAAACCTCGATCAACATATTATTTCAGTAATGGAATGCTCCGTAGAATTCAATTAAGAAAAGGTGTCGGGTAAATAAAACTTTTTTGTCTATTGTTATTTATATCATTAAGGGTTTTCGGACTATTGTCTTCATCTTTATTGTTAATTCCTCAACGTTTCGGTCGATATGCCCTTCGGCCTTCTTCAGGTGTTTGTTGAACTCGGGAACCTTCACGGAAGTTCGAACTACATACTTTATTGAATCCACGGGGGTCGCCTGTTCTGATTCCGTTAGCCATAACCAGGTACAAGTGTTAAGTATTCCTGTATTGTTACTCGCCTGTAGTCAAGATTGAACCAGCAACCTCCAGATGATTGTCTCCTTAGAAGCTTAGGGAACCAACGCCTATAACCGTTACGTTATGCGTCCTGCTCAATATTCAGGACACTCGTTGGGGAAGTCTTACCCTCCTGCGAATATGCAGTCGGTGTATTCTGCAACCCCATTGGATTTTATAGCATATCAACCCTTGTAGGTCATTTAGTTTTGGTTGGTTTCATGGCATATCAACCCTTGTAGGTTATTTGTGTCATATAGATCTAATTCGTTGAACCAAATACCGAAAAAAATATTCAATAACAACCAAACTGAAATGTAACAATAAAGGTATAATGAACGCAATTCTCTGACCTCAAGGCATAAAATAACTCCTGAGGTGTTAGCATGCCGTTAGAATTAATTAATTAATCAAGGCAATAAAAGCATTCTTTGTGGAGGTGCCCGTGGTGTAATGGTTATCGTGGTAGGAAATGGACACGGTGACACGAGTTCAAATCCTGGCCAAGACTGATTGCATTTCACATTGCACTAATACCCTTAGGAAAGGTATGAATCTAATTTTTCTCCCTCCAGCTATGGGTAAATAGTAGGGCAGACTATGTTCTTCAGCCTTGGTGAGGCAACTAGTCTAGGAGAAGAAAAACTCTGAATTCAAACCTGTTAAACTCAGCTTAAAAAATTGACCTGGACTTTAAAAATGGTACTTAATACCTCCTTGCTTAACAATCAGCAATATAAGGTACGTATCAAGGGTAAAATGGAGCAATCCTGGGAAAGGAGTAGCACCCTTGCCTACGTCTCGGTGTAGTAGCTATTGAAAAGGGAGCCTTCTGGTCGCCCTCGACTACGGTCACCAACTTTACTTACTACACAACTATATGCTATCTATTCGAATTACATTGGTTTGGTTTGGTTTTATGGCATATCAACCACTCTAGGTTATTTAATGCCAAATCCTTTTTATATATTAGATATATGATTTGTAAATATAAATCAACAAAGTTAAACAGTTCCAAGTAATACGATGTATAACTAACAATTCAATTAAACATCAGTCATTTGTTTGCACAGTTAAATGATCGAACAGTTCTATAATCAAACAACTTAATTTAGCATAACTCATTTGTTTGTTTACAGTTTAAATGTTAAACAGTTCTGTTTGACCCAAAGATAGGATCCTACAACGTGCTTCCCCTCAAGGTCAGAGTGGACCTGGGGGCAATGACAATGATGGGGTATTACACATTTCCCAAAGCTCCATTACAGGAGCTTCACCATCAGATTATTTAATGTCATGCTTAGGACACTCATTGAGGGCTGGTTTTAACCCTCTGCAGAGAAACAGTCGGTGTATTCTACAGCCCCAGCCGATGGGCCACAGGACACTTATTGGTGGTGTCTTACTCCTCTGCAGAGAAGCAGTCGGTGTTTCTACAGCCCCAGCCGACTGGGCCACAGGACACTTCTTGGTGGTGTCTTACTCTTATGCAGAGAAGCAGTCGATGATTCTACAGCCCTAGCCGACTGGGCCACAGGACACTTATTGGTGGTGTCTTACTCTTCTGCAGAGAAGCAGTCGGTGATTCTACAGCCCTAGCCGACTAGGCCACAGGACACTTATTGGTGGCGTCTTACTCTTCTGCAGAGAAGCAGTCGGTGATTCTACAGCCCTAGCCGACTGGGCCACAGGACACTTATTGGTGGTGTCTTACTCTTCTGCAGAGAAGCAGTCGGTGATTCTACAGCCCTAGCCGACTGGGCTACAGGACACTTATTGGTGGTGTCTTACTCTTATGCAGAGAAGCAGTCGATGATTCTACAGCCCCAGCCGACTGGGCCACAGGACACTTCTTGGTGGTGTCTTACTCTTATGCAGAGAAACAATCGATGATTCTACAGCCCTAGCCGACTGGGCCACAGGACACTTATTGGTGGTGTCTTACTCTTCTGCAGAGAAACAATCGGTGATTTTACTGCCCCAGCCGATGGGCCACAGGACACTTATTGGTGGTGTCTTACTCCTCTGCAGAGAAGCAGTCGGTGTTTCTACAGACCCAGCCGATGGGCCACAGGACACTTATTGGTGGTGTCTTACTCTTCTGCAGAGAAGCAGTCAGTGATTCTACAGCCCTAGCCGACTGGGCCACAGGACACTTATTGGTGGTGTCTTACTCTTCTGCAGAGAAGCAGTCGGTGATTCTACAGCCCTAGCCGACTAGGCCACAGGACACTTATTGGTGGTGTCTTACTCTTCTGCAGAGAAGCAGTCGGTGATTCTACAGCCCTAGCCGACTGGGCCACAGGACACTTATTGGTGGTGTCTTACTCTTCTGCAGAGAAGCAGTCGGTGATTCTACAGCCCTAGCCGACTGGGCCACAGGACACTTATTGGTGGTGTCTTACTCTTATGCAGAGAAACAATCGATGATTCTACAGCCCTAGCCGACTGGGCCACAGGACACTTATTGGTGGTGTCTTACTCCTCTGCAGAGAAGCAGTCGGTGTTTCTACAGACCCAGCCGATGGGCCACAGGACACTTATTGGTGGTGTCTTACTCTTCTGCAGAGAAGCAGTCGGTGATTCTACAGCCCTAGCCGACTGGGCCACAGGACACTTATTGGTGGTGTCTTACTCTTCTGCAGAGAAACAATCGGTGATTTTACTGCCCCAGCCGATGGGCCACAAGACACTTATTGGTGGTGTCTTACTCTTCTGCAGAGAAGCAGTCGGTATTATCTACAGCCCCAGCTGACTGGGCCATAGTACACTCGTTGAGCGGGTGGCTTATCCTTCTGCAGAAATAGGAATACAAGATATCATGTAACTGTGTGTTGAATAAATTAAAGAAACGACAACGGAGAAAATGTAAATGTACAATAAACGCGATTCTCGGACCTTTAGGCTTAAATTGCCCTGGACAGGTTGACGTGCAATTAAAATCAACCAAATATGGTTGAACGTTTTGCGTTACTGGCACCTATTTTTTTATAAATATAACTTTTATTTTTCATTAAGATTTTTTAGTATGCTGGGGCTGCTCCTCTGCAGGGAGTTAAGCCCCCCTCTGCTACCACCACAATGAATGTCCTGAAATGAATCTAAACCACCAGTCCTGGATCTTTGGGGAATATGGAGTACTCTTTCATTGCCATTACTCACTGGTTCACGCAGATCCGGCGTGGTACTATTTACCATCCCCTCCGCTCGGGCAGGATATGACACAAGGTCGATTTTTAAGCGGAGTTTAACAGGTTTGAATTCAGAGTTTTCCTTCTCCTAGACTAGTTGCCTCACCAAGGCTGAAGAACCTAGTCCGTCCTACTATTTACCCATAGCTGGAGGGAGAATAAGGGGGTTCATACCTTTCCCAAGGGTATTTGCCCGAAAGTGAACGTAATAGCGCGACTGCAGTACGAACTCGCGTACTACGATTCCGCAGTTCATCGCTTTAACCATTACACCACGAGGACACCCTTTTTTTTTTTTTCCCAACCCCTCCGCTCGGGCAGGATATGACACAAGGTCAATTTTTAAGCGGAGTTTAACAGGTTTGAATTCAGAGTTTTCCTTCTCCTAGACTAGTTGCCTCACCAAGGCTGAAGAACCTAGTCCGTCCTACTATTTATCCATAGCTGGAGGGAGAATAATTGGATTCATACCTTTCCCAAGGGTATTTGCCCGAAAGTGAACGTAATAGCGCGACTGGAGTACGAACTCGCGTACTACGATTCCGCAGTGCATCGCTTTAACCATTACACCACGAGGACACCAAATCCGCAGATCCGGCGTGGTAGCACCTGTTAGGGTTCCATTTCAAGATCAAATAGAAATATTTGATACTTTTCTTTACTTGAAACCATTTAACTGTGTACAAACAAATGACTGTTAAATTGAATTATTAACATTACACAGTAATGCTTGGAGCCATTTAACTGTGTGCAAACAAACTAATAATGTTAAAAAGAATAACTAGTGTTTGATAGCAATTCTTGAAACAATTTAACTATGCGCCAACAAATGAGCTCTTCCTCGTTTAAAAATTGTTACCTACAAAGTATTCGTTTACAAATCATATTTATTAAATATATATGTATGAACAGAAATTGGCATTAAATAACCGACACGGGTTGATATGCCGTTAAACACAACCAACCAAATTTTGTTACCCGAGCCAAATATATAATTCAAAACATATGCAAAAAGAAAGAAATCAATTGAAGATTTAGTTAATTAGTAAAAAAATCGATTTTATTCTGAGCGAAAAATATTAATTCCAACGTCATACTTCCTTCTCCAATCACTCCTTCAAAACTGGCAAGACTGAAGGCAATCCCAAGTAAGTGGAGTCTTTGACTGGAGGCAAAAATGTAGTGCCAGTATTACTACTAACCTCAACTCATTGTGAATTTTTAACAAAGGACTTCTTAGGATGGCTTTGGCATTGAATAACCCACGAAAATTGATATGCTATTCAACAAAGAGATCTAATCAAATCAGAGATTTCAGAGCCAATTAATGTAGCTCAAGGCAATTTTAAACACGAACTCAAACTCTTTGATCCGTTGTATAAATATATTTGATATTTCACTATTTTAGCCGCCTCATCCCCACACACGACCAGCGACCGTGGATTGATTATACGGGCTTGTTCCAGTCCTGGTTTTCTGGGGGTCTTCCTGGCGTTCGTGCCAGGATGGTGTTGTTGAACTGGTTGTTCGGCATCCCCCCCTACGCCAGTCTATACTTGTTTTGAAAGGTTGAGTTAATTGCTCGGCGCCTAAAGTGGCCCAATTGGGGAACGACGAACCGATAAAGCATTTTTTGGTCTAGACGCACGTTAGTCTTAATTTGTGTGTGACTGTCCACTATAAAACGACCTTGTGTCACGTATCGGTTTGGTGTGAAGTCGGTTAAATAGCCACCCACCTCATCTCCAATTATTATTATTCTATACTCTGAGTAGATCTCGATCTTCTAAGGCTTTCTCTACTTTACACAAATTGTGGCAAATGAACCGTTTTGGAGATATCAGTTCTTCTCTTATCACTGTGCGAGTTCTTCCTGTTGCTGTCTCCCACAAGAAATCTGTGTTCGTACGTTCGTGCGCTGCTGACCGGTAGATGACTGGCTAATAACTGAGAAGTAAGAATTGAATTAGAGATTAAGATTTGGGGTTTAAACGAATCTGACCTTCAAAACAGTCATAATTTACCCGTTTTATGTAGACCCTCCACCTGAGAACTCCTGCTGAAGATGAGGGAGAGTAAGCAAAAAAGGCGAGTAATTACTCTGTTTTGAAGGTCAGATTCATAACATTAAACCATTTGAAAACGAGTTTCACCAATAAAAAAAAAAGGCCGGATGTTGTCATATACATAGCTTTTTGCTTTGATATGGCACAAGGCCGAATAAAGGGCTCACTCAACGAGATACGAACTCGTTCGTGAAGGTTTACAAGTCTACTACACTACCCGAGTTGACCAAGAAGATCAGAGTTTCCCCGATAAAAAAAAGGCCGTATGTTGTCATTTACAAAGATTTTTGCTTTGATGTGGCACAAGGCTGAATAAAGGGGCACCCAACGAGACTCGAACTCATTCGTGAACGTTCCCTAGTCTAGCTTGCTAACCATTACACCACCTGAGGTGCCCAAGAAGACCGAATGTAAGAGTAAGAATTTACTGATTCACTTTTAAATAACTTATGAACTCAGATAAAAAGTGCGACTGTTTTTTTAATTTTTTTTTATGCTACAACGAGCAAAATAAAGTATTGATAACTTATGAAGTAAGGTAGCCCTCCCCTCCTCAACCAGATAAACCTGACCGTTCAATCATTTGTCAAATTTTATACTAAGGGTGTAAGCCTGTTATTCAACCAGGGCTAATGTCAATCAGCAGAACTCAATTGATGGGACACACTTCGGCTGGCCGTGGTGTCAGCGGCAAGGATCTGGTCGAGTGTGTCTCGTCACTGGACATACCTCGAGCATCAGGCTTTAAACCCCTCGGAGGGGTTAAGTTTATCGCTTGGTGCCTGAGACGCCCCCTTTTAGGGAAATATCGACGGGGTTCGAGGCATTTTGGGGAATGGCGGGCGCGTCTCGGCTAAGGCCCTGCGTCCGGACCCACTTTAAAAAAGGCCTTGTGCCACACTCGTCCGATTGGTGGGATGGTCGACAAATACCGCTGGCATTCAACCATCCCCACAGATTTAGGAATCAACTCGGGAATTAATCCATACTTTCAACAAATCAACACCGTAAGTTAAATGACTTTTTTTAAACCATTATCTTTCTCGTCGTGACTTTATTCTGATATCCAACGTCCTTAAACTTTCTCTACCCATTTTTTTTTTCGTGCTATCCAGTTGTCGTGATGCCGTCTACCAGTCTCGTCCTGCTTCGTGGGTATTCTGCGAATACTTCTAGATCATTTGCATTATCTTCAAATGGCGATGATATATCCTTGATCCTGAAGTTAAATCTGAATCTTAGTATAGGACATGATAGTTATGATTTAGCATTACTAACATTGTTGTTTTTGAGGTTTCCTTTTCGATCCCCATCACCAATAACGTCATTGCTAAATTTGCTAGGACAAACAGCTTTCATCTTGCTTTTTTTTCGGTAGTGGGGGGGATCAGATATATTTCTTAATCTTCTTTTCTTCAAAAAAAATTGTACCCATGTTCTAGATGTCAAGACGTTTTTATTGATAAACTTTTCTTTTTTTTTCTTTTAATTAAAAAGTACCATCTTGTCAGCAGGGTTTAGAAGACGCCGACTACATCCTCTGCAGAGATATCTTGCGTAAGACACTAAACTGTATCCGGTGGTGAGGCTTCACTTCTGAAGGTCTGTGAAGTCACCTCTTTGTTGCTACTACTCACAGGTCCACTTTAATCCTGAGTAACAGAAACTATTAGGGTATACTCGGCATCAGTGGAGCTAAGAATAATGGCAGCGAATTGATGACGTCACAGTTTTCGGTGCTCCAAAACTGACACGTCAGAACCGGATATAGTTTGCTATCCTACCCAGGACACTTTTTTTTGTGGGTAGTCTTACACCTGTTCAGTGAATGTAATCAATGTTCTGTGTTCCGCTTCCATGGAAAATGAGTGTTCAAATTACGTAAGTTACTTCCTATGATATCTTCTTCCTTAGCTTTTTAAATCTTTTATTTTATTTTATAAAACTCAGTAATGAAGCTGACATGACAGGTAAGATAACAATCTGGAGTTTTATGCTGTACAGGTCAGTGTTGGACTACTCTATTCATTTTGCGAGAAAAACTTTTAAAATTATTTGTTCGTTTATATATTGTGTGTTTCTTTATACTGCGGTCAAACGCCATCCAATTTTGTTTGTTTTCTCCCCCACTTCACAATTTATGTATTTGATAGCTTTCTATCTTCTAAGATTGTACTTGTATTTATATTTAAGAATTCTACCGTGGTGAAGCAATCCCTTACGGTCTGTGGACCGGCAGACAGTAACCCACAGTGGTTCTTTTTATTTTGCGACTATTGAAAACATGTAATATGAACGCAAAATAAAGTTCGAACATAAACGAAGTGGGTTCAGAAATTATTCAAAATGAATCTGTATTTACTAAGACAAATGAACATTTAATCAAACGCTGTATTGCCAAATTCAATGTATTTATTCTAGCAGGCTTTCCATTGGCCTAAGTAATCTCTTTGAGTGAGCGGCTTTGTCGTCGTATTTCTTTCCATATCATTAAATCTTACTTTGAAATGAATTTTCAGTTTTGGAAACAAGAATTTCCACAGAGTTTGATCTAGATAAAATAGAGGTTTGCTCAATTTCTCAATACTGTTGCCCAAGAAACTACTAATTAAAAAAATACTCAATTTATTTCAAATAATACTGACTGATATAGAAATGATCTCTACACCACATCAATTGTCTTGTTGAGCCGAACTCTTGATTAATTAAAAAGTCAAAGCTTCAGTCAGGATATTTTGTATAGGATGAAAGCTAACAGAACACCTATATAAAAGTGTTGTTGTTGTTAACAGGTTACTGCTACTATTTTTTGACTTACCACCAAGTCAGATTTGACAAGTTTACTGTTAGTATATGGATGATGTTAAAAGAAAAACATTCTACCAAACTAGAGGGGTTACTCTGTTGGTATGTAAACCTATTTTACATTATAGTTAGAAATAATCAAGTCATGCTGACCGTACGGATTTCCCTGACTATCTCTTGCTATCCACCACTATCGTTCCGGGCAGATCCTCGAGGCTGCAACCGGTTTCTGAACAGACTTTATGTAAGTCCTTGGTGGTCGACCAACACTGGTGTGTCCATGTGTAGGAGTCCACAAGAGAACGTCACTTCTGCGTTTATTTCTGCTTCTCCGGCAGTCTTGTTCGTCTTCCTTTGATGGTTGTGAGATTGGAGATTAATGGCCGCACAGTTGTTGTTTTGTGAAATGTTGCTTCCAGAATTTTTGGTGCATTTCCCATCTAGTTTGATATTTCTACTAAGTGAACCAAAAGTGAATTCATATATAAACTTTGTTTTTTATGTGTCATCCCTTTAGAAATGCATAATTAATCTACCATTTATTTTGAAAGACAAGGAGGGTTAAGTGTCAAGTTGAGTATAAAACGCAAAAAATTTTCAAAGTTGAAATACGCCCGCGCCCAAAAAAAGTACCCATAACTCTGATCCCGGCAGCCAAATCAACTCTAAACCAATTCGATCACAAGATAAATTTTGGGTTACTTTTCATGGAAAAGTTTCCTCTAAAATGTTCCGTCCCCGCCCCCAATAATTCGGTTACCGACAAACCGAAACTTAATATTTATAATGGATTATGAAATAAAAGTGTTATAATTAGTGGCGGGCTCTTTCGTCATCAGCTGAAGACAATGTCCCATTCAAATGTCCTGATGCCGTGAACCAGTCTCGTTTTGCTTTGTAGTTATTCCGCTAATACTTCTAGGTCAAACGCATTATCTACTAATGGCATTGATATCTGTGTTCCTGAAGGTAAATTTGGATCTTAATATAAGAGATGTCAAAGTCTTATTCAGCACCTTTTATTTTTGTTTTTACAATAAAGTAGAACTCCAGTGCTTATTTCGCTTGTCTATATATATATATATATATATATATATATATATATATAGTTATCCTGTATGGCTTTCCTGTAGCTTTTTTGCTATTGATCGTGTTTTTTTAGACTTTGTATCCTGGATGACAAGAATCACCTTCATTATAAATAAATTTTACTAATCTCACTGGATAGGTCGGTGAGGATACGTAAATGGTTACATTAAACAGATAACGGAATATTCTAAGATGAATTGGAACTAATATTTGGCAGTTTCTGTCGCTTGACACGGTTACCCAAGGAATAATTAGTACGAGATCTAAGGTTTTGGCAGAAGAATGACAATCTGTTTCACTTTCCTCCGTTTTTTTTTTCTAAACTTAAGAGTATTCAAAGGTAGTCCTTTATTAAGCTCAGTAAAAATCGGGCCTTCAGAATTGAACTTGCCAACAGGTCTACTTGTCTAGATCGCTAAGTGTGTGTCGTACACTAAATACTTTAGTTGGGTTTTATAGCATATCAACCCGTGTCAGGGCGAGTCAGCCTTTTTAAGCGAATCGGAGCACATTTTTTTGCTCTTAGTAAAACGGTTTCAAGTACAGTAAATGATAGAACAGTTCTATTTGACCCCAAGATAGGGACCTAACAGGTTCTACTACGGCCCAGAATAAACCCAGGAGTAAAGGAAATGAAAAGGTACTCCTTATTCCCCAAATCTCCAGGACACTCGCTTTTGGGAGTTGGGTCAACGTATTCAGTATCTCAAGGTGAGTATACTAAATGAGCCAAAATGGCCACTCATTGTGTCACTGCCATATTGCACTTGTGCGACTGCCAAACTTAAAAGTGCCCGATCTAATCCGCAGTTATGTACGGAGCCAAGTTTGGTACAAGGCCAAAAATATAGGGCGCCTAGTGAGAATCATATAAATGACTGCTAGCTTAGTTCGCTAGCCATTTTACCAACCATAAGTAAGTAAATTGAGGGCGACCCAAAGGCTCCAATGGCTACTACACAGAGGTGTAGGGGAGGGCGTTACTCTTTTCCCTGGATCACTCCTCTTTACCCTTGATACGTACCTTGAATTGCTGTGTGTTAAGTGAGGAGGTATCAAGTACCATTTTTAAAGTCTTTGGTATGACGCGAGCTGGGTTGAACCAAAGTGTCCCGGACTATTGGCGAACACTCTACCCACTAGACCAATGAGCCGGTTTAAAACTGTAATTCAACAGTTTTATAGTCCAGTCGGCTGGGGCTGTAAAATACATCGACTGCACCTCTGCAGGGAGGTAACACCCCCGTCCACAAGGAGTGTCCTATATATGACATTAAATCTTATGGTGAGACTCCAGTAATACTGGAGCTTTGGGAGAGGCGAAGTACCCCTTCATTGCCATTGCTACCAGGCCCTCACTGACCCGGAGTGGTAACACCTGATAGGGTCTGTAGCTCAAATAGAACTGTTTGGCATTCGAACTGAGTGAATAAATGACTTGTATTAAATTGAATTGTTTGAAATAGAACTGTTTTATCATTTAACTGAGTGAACGAATGGCTGATGTCTAATTAAATTGTTTATCGTCAATTGTAAAAATGGTTGATATGCCATAAAACTAAACTTGACTTTTCACATCCAAATGTTGTACTTGTATTAGACAAGAATTGTTATTCGCGAGAAGATCTGATGAATCTGGTGGTGGAAACTTCAGTTGAGCTCCGTTGCAGCAACAGTAGCAGCAGCAGCGGCGGTCAATTATTATATTGATGTTTGTATTTTGAAAGAAGTGAAGTGTTTCAATAAGGATTTCAGAAATTTCGGTTGGATGGAGAATTTTTATCATGAGTATCAGCGTTAATGCAGACCCCACAAAATAATCAGTCAGCTGAAAATTTGCCTTATTCTCTAAGTTAGAGTATTTAAAGGTATTGCTACTTTTATTCTCTTCTATATATCGTTTTTACGTGTGTTTGAACTTTAGATCATCAATGTTACTCGTGCTAATATTTTTCAATATGATTAATTCTGTATAATTTAGATTCGAACTGCATTTTTTTTTCTCTAAACAATTCATAAAATCTGTACCCGTGTAAGTTTTCACAGCATGTACTCGACAACTGACCATTCTACAAAACTTTTTTTTTTCTTTTGTATTTTTCGAAACTGATATTTTTAGCCTTGATTCAATGCTTGTCTTAGTCATATCTAGGGTCTCTGATGTCAACCGCTCAGTGGTAATTTACAAAGCTCTTTGCTTCGATGTGGCACAAGGCCAAATGAATGGGGCGCCCAATGAGACTCGAACTCACTCGTGTAGGTTTGCTAGTCTAGCTTGCTAACCGTTACACCACCATCACAGAACTCTACTTGCAGAACTTTGCCGAGGCTCGAATCTGTCGAACCCAGTGTCATATTGTTAAACTCTCTCTCTCTCGTGGGTGTAAAAGTGGATAAAGAGACAGAAAGGGAGAGAAAGGGAGAGAAATAGATATAGGTTAGAGTGATAGCGGTAAGGGTAATAGGTTTTGACTGAGACCATCTGAGTAGATGGCTAAGGCTGGACACCGGCAAGCGCATCAAGTTTCATCAGATTTGACCAGCAGTGATGGATTAATTTCAATGAAAAGAGGGGGGGGATGAAAGAGAAGTCTCTTTTCTTTCGGCCCTTCCCTTCTTTCATATTTTTATCTTTTATTTTATCTATTTCTTCGATTGCTCAACTTCAGAAAAGCCCATTTTTATTTAGAAGATTTTTTTTTTTTTTTTTTTTTTTTTTTTTTTTTAGATAAAGAACAAAATATCATTGCTAAATCAGTTATCAGTGTTGGTTTATCCACTTATTTTTATCATCTTGTCAGATTTACAAAAATTCTCTCGATTTTCTTATATATGGTCGGGAATTTAGCTGTTCAGTATTAGAAAATTGATATAATCCAACTTAAAATATTTGTTAATTATTAATCAACGTAATACTTACCTTTTTTGTGTGAAGTTTTATAAGAAAAAGTGAACACATAGCAAAGTCAAATTTATATTGCACATATTCAATCACTTATACACATATATAGACCCAAATAAAAGCACAACTAAATTAATACTTAGCTTAGGTTCTTTGTTTGTTTGTTTTTTCAAAGAATAGTTGTCTTCGAAGTGTCATTACTTTTTTGGTGTGTAACGTTGTTTATTTGAAGCGACGTTATTCCATGTCAAACGTTTTTGTTGGCTGTGACATTATTTGTCATACGTGTCTTTTAAATAACGTCTGCTTATTAATAGTTATAAAATTAATATTTACAAAGACAGCTTTTTATTCTCAACCAATAAAAACGTCCTTTTTATTATTCTTAAAAATTACTACTTGTCAGAAGTTATATTTATTCATTTTATTATTATTTATCTATTTAAATTTTATAATTTTGTTTTATATTGCAAAATTATATTGAAGGAATATTTATTTCTAACATCAGTCGAAAAAAAAGTATATTCTTTGAAAAATTGAGTGAAGCGTGAGGTTTCTAAAGATAAAATCACAAGACTCGCATCTTTAAGTTTAAAATTCAATTTGATCATCCGTGAAAAAGAAATTAAAACACGCTTAATATTGTTGGCACAGGAATTTTGTTGTTTCAAGGAAAAATTATATAATTTGTCATACTTCGACACACTGAGAATTTTTAGTAAGAAATAGATGTCGACCATGTTAAATATTTGAAATAACCTAAGGTGACTTAATAGTTGTCAAGGTGACTTATGAAAAAGTCGTTTACCATCTTTCAGAGGGAAAATAGTTTTAGTTAGGTCTTTCAGGACACGTATGTTGTAAAATGGTGTTCTGGTCCACGGGGTTGGGAGTATAAAGCCTCAAATCCCGTTTGGTAGCCTCGTTAATCAAGAAAAGATAACTCTTCCATCAAATAGAAGTAAGAAAGCAGAACGACAGTGTGATTTATTTTTATTTTATTTTTTAACAAGAAAATAGGTTAAAAAAGACTTGGAGGAAAAACATTCTTCCACACACATGAGAACGCGCCTAAACAAATTACCAGTGAAATTGCGGAGTTAAAAAAAATCAGAAAGAATAGCAAATTGTTCTTTATGGGTAAAGAGTTGAAATAAAGGGTTATTTTCGTTTAGGGAAGGATCAAGAAAAAAAAAAAAGAGTAGAGGAAGTGTGGGGGCGTGAAAGTAACGGAGTTGGTGGCGGGACAAATGACGGGCGATTTGTCAGACGCCAGCAATCGATATTTTCAGATCAATAACAACGATGAGATATTAGAGCTGGTAGCGGAAGAGTGTGAGTGACAAGAAAGAGGCCAAAAGAGAGAGGGGAAAAAAAAGCGTTAAAATGAATGCAACAGAAATGAAATTAGAGGGAAGGATGTTTTTAGGGTTTTTTTTTAATGCCTAAATGTCAAGACAAAAAAGACCTAACAAGCAAGAAATAAGAGAAACGAAAGATTCAGAAAATAAACGAATAGACAGATTAAACTTAAAATTTTAAGAAATATTTGGAAAGATACCTCCTGAGGAAAATCACGAAAAACGAGGATAGAATATCTGATAAGACATTACTCTAAAAAGTAGAATTTATATAGGTAAATTTTATACTATAAAATTCGTCACGTAGTAACCCTATTGAGAACGCCTTGCCGACGGGGCTTAGAATATTCACTGTATCTCCTTGAATAGGACTAAGATGCCCCCCTCAAAAGATGGTGTCCTGGTTATGACAAGTGCATCTGGTGATAAATCTCAAATTCCGGAGATCTGAGAGGAGCTAACTCCTTCATTGCCATTACTACCAGATCCACTCTGTTTATTTCCCAAAAAATGAAAAATACAAAATTTAACAATTTTTTGGTGAGCACAAGACCCAAGGTTTTTTGTGGGGAGAGGGGAGAAGAAGAAAAGATTTTGTTGTTCTGGGAGCCTGTGGGGTTTATAAGGGTTTTAAAGGTCAGGGGCTAAGGGCAAGGCTGTGTTGCCGTAAGATATCTGACTCCATATTTTGGTTATATTATTTTACCCCACGTTGACTGGCCGGCGCAATGCCTTGTCCAAAGAAAGTCCCAAAAGAAATATACAAAAAGAAAAGATAGAAACAGATAAGAGACGAAAACATTTCTTCCATACTTTCCTTTATTTATTTGGTGAATGGACTAACCAACGCTACATCCCAAGACGTAGCGTGGTGCCCAAAACACCAGACAGCAAAATGATGTTGTTGGTTCGACGGACACTCCCTGACAAGACCCGGTTCACAGAAAACCTGAATATTTATCTCTCCACCGGCTCCAAATTCGCCACTCCAAAATCCTTCTAATTTTGGCGCGACCGCTTCCCATTGGCTACTTTACTTTTTATTATTTTTCTTTTTTCTGATTTTAACCGGATGGATGTGTGGAGCCTTATGCGTGGCGACGCGTTTATACATTTTGTATGTGGCAGCCGACGAGTCAACATCCGGTTGGGAGTTTTATTGTTAATTCCTATATACCCACAAGCCTTAGCTAGCCTCTTTCACGACCAATCACGCTATAATTTATTTTAATTCATCTCTGATGCGCAACAATCACCAGTCTGATAATCACCCAACGAAACCTACTTAAAACCCCGGTGAAATGAAAGGGTGTATGTGCAATGAAAAAACATGATGGGGAAGGGAGGAAAAAATCATGGATGAAAATTTTAGTAAAATTAAAAATAAATAACTGGAAACCCCGTTGGTTTCCCTTCCACGCCCCCTCGTCTATGTTGCCCAGTCGGCTGGGGCTTTAGAATACACCGACTGCTTCTCTGCAGAGGGGTAAGACCCCCCCCAACGAGTGTCCTGGATATGACACTAAACAATCTGATGGTGAGGTTCCAACTATGCTGGAACTTTGGGGAATGCGGAGTACCCCTTCATTGCCATCGCTCCCAGGTCCACTCTGGCCCGGAGGGGTAGCACCTGATAGGGCCCTATCTATGGGTTAAATAGAATTAACAGCATACTTATGTTAAAATGAATTGAGTAAACAGAATAGCTTGAAATAGAAACGTTTTTGACAAACCGTACTTACACTTAAACTGCGAGCTTATGCTTAACCGAATTATTTGAAATAGAATTGTTTTTCGACATTAAAACTGTATTTACACTCAACTTAATTATTACATATAACTGCTTAAATAGTTTGAAATGGAAATGTTTTTGACAATTAAACTATAATTATGATAAACTGAACTGTTTTAAATAGAACAGATTATTTACATAAAAAAGGATTTGGCCTTGAATAACCTGCAAGGGTTGATATGCCATAAAACCAAACAAACCAACCAAACCCTCGTCTATGTTTAAAAATTATTAGGGATAGATAAGAATACTCTAAATCATAATAATTTGTTCGCGTAATTAGACATAATGTTAAACTTGAAAGTCTCTAATAATCATTAATTAGATGACACTATGTTACTTACAAATTAGTATTAGGTAGGAATGCTGGAAACTATATAACTATGTGCAAGCAAATAATAAGAATTATTTCTTTAAAAAAAATGATTGTGTATAAATTATCAATAGTTGATAGGAACCTTTCTTCTCAGGGCTTAGAATATGTCGACATTGGGGTAGACCCCCGCCCAAATCCGAAAAAGATGTAACCGGTATATGACGGGAAACTATACCTAATGGTGAGGCTCCAAGTGTACCATTACTCCCAGGTTTACTCCGTCCCGTATTGCCAGTACTTGTTAAGGTCATATCTGTAGGTCAACTTGAAAATATTGATAAGAATAGAAGATAATTGTAAATTATTTGTGTTGGGAATGGTTACTTGAAACCATATAATTGTGTATAAATTCGTATTAGATGGGGATACTTGATCATAAAAATAGGTCTGATACTAAACGGCATTCGGTAGGGAGGTTTCAGTTCTGGGGAGTGTGGAGTTGCCATTATTCCAAGGTCGACTATGACCGGGAATGGCTAGTACCAGTTCGGGTCCCATCTGTGTCAAACAGATTTTTTAGCAAATTCTTGATTATATAATGGAGAGAGAAAAAAAAATTAGAATATAAACAATGTACACAATTCCCTAACCTCTTGGCATAGAATAACCGCAGACGGTTTGACATGCCGTCAAAATTAAATCGTGTACAGACAGGATTTAGCTGTTGAAATGATCATGTCAGTCCATATACGAATAACTATATTTAACTGGATTTGTACTGTAAAAATAAAAGGAAATAAGGTTTCCAGTGTTTTATTGGGTGATTTGGTTTGGTTTGGTTTTTATGGCATATCAACTAATTTGGTTATTTAATGCCAAATCGTATTTTTACAAATATTATTTGTAAACACATTTTTAACACACAGTTAAATGATCAAACAGTTCTTTATAACAATTAAAATTAGCCTTATCCTATTGTTTTCACTCAGTTTAAATGTCAAACAGATCTATTTGACCCATAGATGGGACCTTATCAGATGCTACCGCTCCGATGCCCAGTCGGCAGGGGCTGTAGAATACATCGACTTCACCTCTGCAGAGGGGTAAGACCCCCCCAACGAGTGTCCTGGATGTAACTCTAAACAATCTAATAGTGAGGTTCCTGTGATGCTGGAGCTTTGGGGAATGCGGAGCACCCCTTCATTACCATTGCTCCAAGGTCCACTCTGGCCTGGAATGGTAGCACCTGATCCTATTTACCCAACCCCTCCGCTCGGGCAGGATATGACACAAGGTCAATTTTTAAGTGGAGTTTAACAGGTTTGAATTCAGTTTTCCTTCTCCTAGACTAGTTGCCTCACCAAGTCTGAAGAACTCAGTCTGCCCTACTATTTACCCATAGCTGGAGGGAGAATAATTGGATTCATATCTTTCCCAAGGGTATTAGTGCTATGTGAAATGCAATCAGTCTTGTCCAAGATTTGAACTCGTGTCGCCGTGTCCATTTCCTACGACGATAACCATTACACCACGGGCACCTGACAGGGCCCTATCTATGTGTTAAATAGAACTAACGACATATTTATGCTAAACTGAATTGTTTGAACTAGAACTAAACTGTACTTACATTTGAACTGCATGCTTATTGCTAAACTGAATTGTTTGAAATGGAACTGTTTTTGAAATTTAACTATGTGTAAACAAAATCTGTGCTTATACTAAACTGAATTAGCTGAATTAGAACTAGGAATGCTTTCGACAATTAAACTGTACTCATTCTAAACTGAATTGTTTGAAATAGAAATGATTATTTGCATTAAAATGGATTTGGCGTTAAATAACCAACAAAGGTTGATATGCCATAAAACCCAACCAACCAATCTACTACTCCGGGTCAGAATGAACCTGGAAATGATGGCGATGAAACTCTAACATTTCTGGATTTAGTGTCATTTTCAAGACATTGGTGGGAGGAGTCTTACTCCGCTGCGGAGATGTATTCTACGGCCCCATCCGACTAGGACTGCGTTGTTAGAGATTTTAAACCATTGCAAAAATTTCCCCTCTATCTTGTTTACAAAAGATTTCCTTCTAACTTTAGGGGTCAACACAATTTATCGAAAGATATATCTGCCACATCGGCTGGGATGGTAAAATACGTAGGCTGCACCCCCGCAAAAGGTTAGGACCCCTTCTCTTAAGAGTGTCTTGCGTATGACACTATTATTCTCAGGTCCATTCACACCCAGTGACGTATCTGTTTAGGTCCATCTCAATTTTTTCTCGGGATTAATATTAGTTATGACCAAAGTCATACAGGGGGTGTCCTCGTGGTGTAATGGTTAAAGTGATGGACTGCGCAATCGTAGTACGCGAGTTCGTACTCCAGTCGCGCAATTACGTTCACTTTCGGGCAAATACCCTTGGGAAAGGTATGAACCCCCTTATCCTCCCAGCTATGGGTTAAATAGTACCACTACTGTTATTGGGTGGTGTCCTCGTGGTGTAATGGTTAAAGTGATGGACTGCGCAATCGTAGTACGCGAGTTCGTACTCCAGTCGCGCTATTACGTTCACTTTCGGGCAAATACCCTTGGGAAAGGTATGAACCCCCTTATCCTCCCAGCTATGGGTTAAATAGTACCGCTACTTTTCTGGGACAATGGCTTTGGCATTAAATAACCTACAAAGGTTGATATGCCATTAAACAAAGAAACTGTACCGAACCAAAGTCATACGGTTGTGTGCAAGTTATTCTTATTAAATAGAATACGTGATAAAGAAAACTACTAATGTTAGATAACAATACTTGAAACTATTTAACTATGTGTAAATAAATGTGCTCTAATTTGAAAATAATTTTACATATTAACTATTCGGTTACCAATCATATATATATATATATATATATAGAACTCATTAGTGTGGCTAGACAGTATCTTCTCGTAGCTAGGATCGAAACCCGGTTGACTCAAATGCCAAGCCAAAGCTTCTAACCATACAGCCAAGAGGAGACATTAGCTGCGAAGTAAATTTTAAACAGTTATGAATCACAATTACTATCGTTTATATATATATATATATATATATATATATATATATATACAGGATTCGGCATTAAATAACCATCAAAATTTGCTGCCATTAAACCAAATAAACCATTTCTGTGAAAACAAATGTTTGATTGCGTTATTATTGGATACCAATACTTGAAACTATAAAGAATTATAGTTAGAAGTACTTGAAATAATTAATCGTATGTAAACAAATGAGCTCTGGCTAGTTTTAAAATGTTATCAACGAGCTGTGAGATAGATCGATAAATATCTCCCAGGTTCCGATTCTATATTCAAATCCCACTCGGACTTCTGCTTCTCAGCCGGCAGAACCCGGGCACTCGCTTATTGCTCTCCGAATCTCTGCAGCATCTGTTAGCAAATCTCTTGTCTTAATATAATCTCAACGCTTACGCGTTTTCCTTCCGGTTCTCAATTCCCGTGATTTATTTTCGCTGTCCCCTTGTTTACACAGGTGAGATATCCTGTTTAGAAATCCACAACTAACGCGCTATCAAAGGCCAATGTCTGAAATATTAATTTATGGCATTAAATAAACTGAAAGGGTTGATATTCTAAAAATGCACCATGAAACCAAAATATGAATATAGTTATAGAAGATAGTAAATTTTAAATTTAAGCGGATGTTTATAGGATTTGGTATTGCATAACCTACTGGAGTTGAAACAACACAAAACACAACCAAATCTTGCATTAAATTGATTTAAAGAAATCGCCATTGGCTTCGACAACGGCCTTTCTGGTTGTCTCTTTATTTGAATTGCAAAATGCAGAACTTATTTTAAACACTATACTACATGTCAAACAAAGATCTACTAAGTAACACTCAGATTGAAACCTTGCCCAGTCAGCTGGGGCTGTAGAATACACCGACTGCGCCTCAGTAGAGTGGTAAGACCCCTCTCCCCATTGAGAGTCTTGGATATGACATTAAACAATCTGATGGTAAGGTTCCAGTAATGCTGAAACTTTATGGGATGCAGAGTACCCCTTTATGGTCATTACTCCCAGGTCCGCTCTGGCCGAGAATGATAGCACTTAATAGGGTCCTATCTATGGGTTAAATAGAAGTAACTACACACTTGTATTAAATTCTTTGAATTAGAACTGACTAAACTGAATAGCTTGAAATAGAAATGTTTTTGACAATTAAACAGTGTACTTACATTTAAATTGCGTGCGTATGCTAAATTGAATTTTTAAAAATCTATTTTTGACATTTGAAATTGTACTTACACTAAACTGAATTGTTTAATATTGAACTGTTTTAAAATTTAACTGTGTATAATGAAAATCTATACTTATACAAATCTGAATTAGCTGAATTAGAACTGTTTGAATAAACTGAATAGTTTGAAATAGAAATTTTTTGACAATTAAACTGTATACTCGTGTTAAAATGTTTGAAATAGATCTATTTGCATAAAAACGGATTTGGCGTAAAGTAACCCACAAAGGTTGATATGCCATAAAACCCAACCAACCAATCAGATTGAAACCCCAAAACCGGTCCGTATATTCGGCGTGAATGCCAAGCTGTATGGCATATCGTTTCTAAATGAGTAAAGAGTATCATAGAGCAGCTTTCCTCACGGACAGAGCCGAACTAACTCTTTTCTGTTGCACAGTAGACAAAACCTGAAATAAACAAAACGCAGCTACGAAATTAATGATTTAAAATGGCGATGATTCACTCCCCACCTCTCTCTCTCTCTAAAATATATATATATATATATACACACAAGTTTCGGGAACATTTTATTTCAATTTATTTTTCCTTGACATTTGTCTCGTTTACCAATATTCTTCGCATTTAACCCTGCAAGTGTGTGTGTGTGTGTGTGTGTGTGTGTGTGTGTGTGTTAATATTTTTAATGTCTCAAGATTTGAATAAAATATAAATAGTACTGGAAAAAAAAAACGTTAAAAAATATTGAATGAAATAAAAAATGAATTAATAAACAAAGCATATTCGTACCAATATCATATTGAGAACAAATGAGTGTGTAGTGCGTCAATTTTTTCTCCCAAATGATACGGTGTGCTGTAAATATGGAAAATTAACATTGAGATCTCTTAACCTCTGATTAAGAGTCATCTACAAAAAAATATTTAATCAAATTAATTCAACTCAATTAAAGAAAAGAACAAAATTTACATTTGAAAATACTGCCAGCTATAACCAATTCGTCACCCTAAACCGAACTCCAAAACTTTATATCCAAATCCAATAACTCAGCACCCTGATTCAGATGAAATCCACTACACCCTCCTCAAAAAACTCTCAACAATATCCCCGAAATATCTTCGAGATATACACAACCATATCTGGATCTCTGGCAACATCTCCACCTCATGAAAGCAAGTCACAAACATCCCAATCCTCAAAAATTAAAAGATTCCACAAACCCTACCAGTTATAGACCTATAACTTTTACAAGCTATACTCGCACCCCCGTCGGCTGGAACTGTAGAATACACCGACTGCATCTCTGCAGAGGAGTAAGATCCCCTCGCCAAAGAGCATCCTGGATATGACACTTTGGGGAGTGCGAAGTACCCCTTAATTGCTATTGGTCTCAGGTTCACTCTGGCCGGGAGTGGTAGCGCCTAATAGGGTCCTATCTATAAGTCTTTGTATAAGCAGATGACTTCTGTTGAATTGCTAGAAATAGAACTGTTTGATCACTTAAATGTGTAGACAAATGACCTATGTTTAATTGAATTGTTAGTTTTACTCAGCTATACTTGGAACCATTTAACGTTGACTTATGCTAAACTCAATTGTAAGAAAAAGAACTGTATATACAAAATGTGTTTACAAATCATATATATTTAATACATGGTGCATCAATAAGATTCCAGACGTTTCTTGTACAGGAATTTAAAATCATCGTAGACTCTTGAAAATTCACTATATTATTGCTAAACATCTTATGAGATGACTGACCAATTTTTATGATTTCACGCTCAAATGAAGAGCTACAGCAGCAATTGGAATACACCCTACTAAAGCCTGATTGTCACAGCTGGTGAATTTCAAAAATGCAATCTGGACGTCAGGACACTTTAGAAGAACGATATGCAATAAAATTCTGTTTTAAACGTGGAAAAAATGCTCCCACAGAAACGTATGGAATGCTTCAGGCTGCTTTTCGACCATCTTTGATGAATCGAGAATCAGTTTTTGAGTGGCATAAGAGATTCAAGGAAGGCAGGGAGTCTGTGAGGGATGATCAGAGGTGTGGGAGGAGTAAGGAAGTCAATACACCAGAGTTGATTGGCCATCAAACCTTTTCATCTAAAAAATCAAACCCTGCTAAATAAAATCAAAATCAATCCCAAAATAATACATAATACCATTCTCTTCAAAACAGCGCCATGGATCATAAATCAACCAGGAGTAAAACTAGAACAAACCAAACTATTCAAAACGAAAACATTCCCATTACTTCCCAGAAGAAAATCCTCAACATTCAAAATAACTTCCCAGATCTATACAGATGGGTCCAAACAGGGAATGAAAATTGGTTGTGCTGCTATTTTCTAAAACCAAGAACTGCTCAACCGTCTCATAAATGAATCGTCAATCTATTGTGCAGAAGTCACAGCTACTGACCGAGCCATGAAAATTATAGCTAACCACAAATCCTCCAAATTTATCATCAACTCAGTCCTCCAAGCTCTAAAAATACATCAACTCCTCTCAGCACAAGACTCATAGGAAAAATGAACACTCATTCCAATAATAATAGAACCATTCTCAACTGGATACCAATTTAGTGAAGAAATATCGTAACATGTTGTTACGTTGTCTCTTCGCAAGGTTGTTGTAAATAAAGGAAAGAAGAACTAAGATATCGAAAAGTTTTTATGATAGTTTTAATGGCGGCTGGAATAAAGGGCTTACGTTTATGCTGCAAGTCTCGTTGGAAGGAAGGAAGGAAGGAAATAGTTATGGAGTTGAGAAGGAATTTTAGCAGCTAAATGCCTGAGCGAAATGTGCGTCGCTACCGTTAAGGCATTGTTGAATGTCTGAGTGAGATATGGTCGCCATAGGTGTTGCAAAAGTCGTGTTTACTGGTTAGGGACAGGAATGATGTAGTCACCCATGAATGTGTGGTCCTGGTGGTTGTGGGAGAGAAGCATGAATGTCTCCAGAAAATGTTGCCCTGGGATGAAGTAGCTGGATGTCTGAGTGAATTGCGCGTCGCAGTAGACATAGCTAAGGTTAGAGGCGAAAAGAAGGTATTCCTGTGTGTGGTGGATTGAATACATCTAATTCATATTCAACTGGGAACCCTTAGTCTAAGAGAGTAGACTCAAGAGGTCCATAAATTAGATGACTTTCCTCATGTTATTGTGCTTCTGCTGCTATGAAGGGAGCAGACAGTAAATACGTCTTCCCAGTTCGAAAGGTTTTGAGGAAGAGATAGTTTGGCGGGCTTTCCCCAGTTTGGTGCTGCCCGGAAAAATGATCCGGGCTGAATAGGATAAGTCATCCTCATTGGGTGAAACTATGCGTCGACCAAAATGGTCAAATTAATTTACGCACCAAACGAAAGTACGTTCTTTCTGCTATACCAAGTTACACTGGTATACGTAGAAATAAAGGGCAGACAAAGCTGAAAAAAATAGAATTCCTGGTAAACATATCCAGTACAAAAATTCCACACACTGTCCTAACGCCAATTAACATTTTCGTGTTTAAAAAATGGAAAATCTTGTGATGATTAAACACAAAACAAGCTCCACCGTGTATAAGATACAATAGGGGAGTTGGTGGCAGACAACAGAAGAAATAGAAGTGATACTCTCCAGATTTCACATTGGTCACACCCATATTACACACGCACACTAAAAAAGGGAAGACCCCTCCCCCAATAAGGTCAACGTTCAAAGTACCTTTTACAGTCAAACACATTCTCATAAACTGTGACAGGTTTAGACCAATTCGCCCAAAATACTACCAGACAAACAACTTAAAGGACCTCTTCAAAAACACCAAACCAGAGAAAATCTTGAGCTTTCTAAAAGGAACCAACATCTTCATCAAATTCTAATCAAATTTCATAAAACATATAACAAAAACCCATTCCCTAAACAAAAACAAAACTAATTTGAGTTCTTCTGGCATTAGATAACCTATAGAGGTTGATATGCCGTTAAACAAAGCTCAAACTCTTCTCCTCTGGTCCAGCATTGATTGTATTAGAACTGCGGGGACCTCCCCCCCAACTCTCTCGACCAAATGGCCATGGGGATATATATATATATATATATATATATATATATATATATATATATATATATATATATATATATATATAATCTTAAGTCTTGAATGACACAGATCCCGTCGAATTCTGAAATATACGTGCATGTAATACGTCTGTCAATTTCTGCCAACATCGACCCGCGGAGCTGTGTCCCATGGGGTGAAGGATTTTGGTTATGGCAGAAACCAGATCCTTGATGCTCTTTTGCGAGGGATTACTACCTGACTGACAGGAGCTGTTAACAGAATCGAATTTCTTCTCCCCAAGGGAAAATCCTCGAAGAGAAGGATTTAGAAGCATATCGTCATCCTTAGCATTTGTGCACGATCCAACGCGTCAGGAAGCCAGAGTGAATTTTTTTTTACCAAATATAAATACAGAGGTATGTATAGAAAAACCTCACACACGTGTGCGTGGACATCTCTCTCTTTATATATATATATATATATATATATATATATATATTGCTACAAGCTGTTTAGTCATTTGCTTAGTTTGACACAAGGCCAAAAGTACTCGACACTCTGTGAGAATCGAATTCGCTAGCATACTTCGTCAGTTATTGCACAACATGAGACGTTTTCCCAGCTGTTTATTAGCCAAGTCGGCTGGGGCTGTAGACTGCATCTCTGCAGAGGGGTAAGACCTCCCCACCACAACGAGTGTCCGGGTAATGACACTAAACAAGTAATACTGGAGATTTGGGGAATGTGGAGTACCCCTTTTTGCCATTGTTCCCAGGTCCACTTTGGCCCCGGAGTGGTAGTACCTGATAGGGTCCTATGTATAGGTCAGATAGAACTAAACTGTGTACTTCTGCTAAACTGATTTGAAATAGAACTGTTTACACGTATAAATGGATTTGGCATTAAATTACCTGCAATGGTTGATCTGCCATAAAACCAAATTAAGCCATGCTGTTTGCATGAGTTATTATTTTTCCTGTAGGATAAAGAATGTGGCAAAAAGTAGGCTGAAGCTGTATTTACCAAAATAGAAATGAAAAATGGATGTCATTTATTTTTTTCTCTCTCTTTAAACAGTCCCCTTAGCATTGAAAACTTATTCTATCAAGTTTTTTACCATTCAAAAAACCGCAGATAAAGTGGGGAAACTGTTCCACTATATTGGGGTTTTTGTGTGTGTGTGTGCGTGCGCGCGCACGTTTTCTCTCTCCTGAAACCTTTCATTATGAAAAAAAAATTTAGCTTGGGGAAACGAGAAAGTTGCATTGAGCCAGATTTGATGAGGATGGAGAACCTTGCACCTGCACAATCTTGTGTATTACCAAAAATACTTCTTTTGGAAAGTAACTTCATTATTTTATTTACTTGCGTGTTTTTACGCCACCTCTTATCTGATGGTTTTTCGAAGTTGACAGAAATTCTCCCCTAGACTCATCTAAATGCGCTAGCTGATTTTTAGCCGTGCTTTGGTCTGGATGGTGTGCATACTACTTCTGATCTCCGGTTCCCTCAATCTTTTTCCAGTTTCTTTGGGACTTCTCCAAGAGTTCTAACAAGTAATGCTATCTTCGTCCCTTTTATTTCATAACTTTTCAGCTCTCTGACGAGATTCAGATAGTTGTCTATCTTTGTTCGTGGGACATTGAAAATTTTTAGACGTTATCGGTCCGCCATATTCAATAAAACTGTATGTAATATATATATATATATAAGTTGGCGACCGTAGTCTCCTTTTTCAGTAGCTACTACACCGAGGTGTAGGGGAAGATGCTACTCCTTTCTCTGGAATGTTCTACCTAGCCTTGACCGGTACCTTATAATGCTGAGTGTGAAGCAAGGCGTTATCAAGTACACTTTTTAAAAAATGTTTTTGGTATGACTCGCCCTGGGATTGAGCCCTGGGCTCCCGGACCATTTACGAACACTGGAACCATTATGCTAGAATTTTGTTTTATCAATTCAGATGAAAAATTCACCATCATATTAATAAGAAATTAATTGTGAAAAAAAAGACAGAGATAAAAATGTCCACCAACATATGCAATTTGAATTTAAAATGAAACTTAATCGCCCGACCTTGAAATAAAACTTAAAAAAACATTGACAACCATAAACCTGACTAAGAGTCACTGTTAATTAAAACGGCAATTCTCAAAGAAAAATAAAACCCTAAAAAATCAACATAAACAAGCTGGTCAAGTCAGGACTAATTGAAACATATTGCTCCCACATCGAATGAAAACGGTCTAGTCGGCTGGAGCAGTAGAAAACACTAACTGCATCTCTACAGAGGGTGAAGACCCATCCTCACAACGAGTGTTCAGGATAGGACACTAAACCATCTGATGGTGAGGCTTCAGTAATACAGCAACTTTAGGGAATGTAGAGTAACCCTTCATTTCCATTGCTCCCAAGTTAACTCTGGCCTGGAGTGGTAGCACCTAATAGAGTACTATCTCTGGGTCAAATAGAACTGACATTTAAACTAGGAGTAAACAAATAACTTGAATTGTTAGAAACAAAACTGTCTGACCATTTAACTGAATGTAAACAAATAACTGATGTCGAGTTGTTAGAAATAGAACTGTCTGGCCATTTAACTGGGTGTAAACAAATAACTGATCTCGAATTGTTAGTGATACATAACAATAGTTGGAACCATTAAACTATGTGAAATTGAATGAATTGTGTTGACTAGAATAATTAGTGTTAAATAGCAATACTTGTAACAACTTCACTGTCTGCAAACATTCAATTAATATTCAATAGAATTAAGTGTTAGTAATATGTGAAACCATTTATCTGTGTAGAAGCAATAACAATATTAGTGTACGAAGAAAATAGTTTTAATTCATTTAAAAAACAAATTACCAATCAACCATTCACTTACAAATCATAAGTAAATCTATTTTTAATTTTTTGTTAACAAATGACAGCTGTTAAGTTGTTAATGTTACGTTGCAATACTTGACACCATTTAACTTTGTGCAAACAAATAATTAATAGCTAATAGAATTATTCATATAAGATAGAAATACTTGAAACCTTTCAACTGTGTGCAAAAGAGCTTTGGCTCGTTTAAAAATATCATCCACCAAATGTTTACAAATCTATCATTTGATATACATATATGAAGAGGATTTGTCATTAAATAACCGACAAGGGTTGATATACCATAAAACCAAACTAAACCTGATTAAAAAAGGTGCTCTCACTGTCTGTGTAGTTCAGTTCGTTTCTGCTTCCATGTACAACCCCAACCAAAAGAATAGAAATCTTTCATTTTTAATTCTTAAACAATGTTAATACGTATTTTATTTATTAGACAAACTTTCGGGCTACATCGGAAATCTCATGAACAAAAAAAACTTACGAGGATCATTTAAATAAGTTTTCAGAATTTTTTTCATGTGGGCACTTTAATTGATAGTACACACATGAAACTCTAGTCCCTTTCGAAGTAGTCTCCTCCGGCTGCAATGCACTTGTTCTACCGTTCTAACAACTTCTGGAAGGTCCCATGGAGGTCCTCTTGTGTGAGCGTGTCAATGACCTTCGTCACAGCCTCTTTCATCTCCTCGATTGTCTCATAACGACAGCCTCTGAGCTTAGGAAATAACCAAAAGTCACAGGGAGCAAGGTCTGGACAATAGGGAGGGTGTGGACCTGTCTTGATACCCATTTTGGTCAAATAGTCTGTGACAAGAATGGAGTTGTGGACTGGTGCATTGTCCTGCTGGAAATGCCACTGACCCGATTGGAAGAGTGCTGGCCTCTTCCCTAGGAATCTCTTCCTGAACTCCCTTAAAACCTCAACATAGTAACCCTAACCCTTTGGCCAATCAACTCTGGTGTATTGACTTCCTTACTACTCCAACGCCTTTCATCATCCCTCTCAGACTCCCTGCCTTCCTTGAATCTCTTATGCCACTCAAAAACTGATGCTCAATTCATGCAAGATGCTCCAAAAGCAGCCTGAAGCATTCCATACGTTTCTGTGGCATCATTTTTTCCACGTTTAAAACAGAATTTTATTGCATATCGTTCTTCTAAAGTGTCCTGACGTCCAGATTGCATTTTTGAAATTCACCAGCTGTTACAATCAGGCTTTAGTAGGGTGTATTCCAATTGCTGCTGTTGCTGTTCCTTTGAATCTGAAGTCATAAAATTGGTCAGTCATCTCATAAGATGTATAGCAATAACAGTGGATTTTCAAGTGTCTACGACAATTTTAAATGCCTGTACAAAAATGTCTGGAAACTCATTTTAATATCAATACATTTTCCAGCAAAAAATAAAGAGATAGATTATCGAATGTCTAAAATTTGAAGAAAAAAAATTGGAATCATTAATGAAACAACCTCAGCTGTACTTTGATACTCTACTCCGGCTTTCATGACATACACCCCTTTTGGGTACGGACTTACCCTCTGAAAAATAGTTTTTCGTAAGTTATTACGCCCCGGAGTCTCAATTAAAGAACTTGTCTGCTGCCTCGAATAATCGCGCGATTACGTACATTTTCGGGCAAATATCCTTGGTGTTAGATACTAAATCCCCTTTTTCCACGGATGGATTTGGCATAAAATAACCTACGAAAGTTTATATGCCATTAAACAAAGAAAATAAGGCAAGCTAGTTTTCACTAAGCAGCTTCTTCCTCGAATAACGCTTGAGAAATAAGCCCGACAGTAATAGATTTTGTCTCATGTTCATACTTAGTTCATTTTTTTTCATGGGTAACGGAAGAAACATTTTCTAAGTAGTGAATAAATATTTTTTGCAAGGGGTAGTATTTACAAATGACAAGAACAAATTTGTAGATGCAAATTTACCCCTTCCAGAATAATCTTACAAAACTTTTTTTCTTTTAGGATTATTCAAGTTTCAGACTTTACTCTGAGCAACGTACGGTAGTGTGTATAACATAGCCATGGTATGGCTAGGCGAAACGTACATAGAATGTTCATATATATATATATATATATAGAAAATAGGAATCTCAAAACACGAAAAACACTTACGACTTGTTAGCTCAGGTACGAAACTTTTTATTACCTTTGAGTTTAAAGGTTCTTCGACATAAGGAGAGGGATACACATTCTTTCTATTCTGGCTTTTTCATCTGCCCCCCCCCATCTCGTGCGGCTCCCGTAGCGCTCAAATTCGTCTGGCCTCTGCGAGCCCGGAAAGTCGACCCTTCTCGTTTGGTGTCTAGTTTTCAACTCAACTGACTTTTTCAAAATTCCCCAGATCCTCTGCGCGCTTCCGGTACGTGACATCACTCGCACTCTGTCGCCCCGTTTCCAATCTTGGGTTTTTATTGTGACATCTCTGAGTGACACGTCCGCCCCGCGCGTTAATGTTGCGCCTAAGTAACCCATGCACTGTGCCGAAAGGTTCTCAGCCTAACTAAACCCAAAGGCATAAAACGAAATCACTCGGCCATTATATTACATGTGTTCAATTTACCGAACGAAGCTGAAGCAACTTAAAATAAAAGCAGATACCATATTTTTGCCATATAAGGCACACATATTTAGTTCAAATACATCTGATGACATTACAGTGTCCAGTTTGTTGATATTGTGACCAGAGATAGGTTAACTAATGTCATTGAATGGGTTGTTTTGAGCGGTAATATAATAACTTCCTAAGATGTACGACTTATATCAGCCCAGTAAAATACACCGACTGCAGTTCTGCGGAGGGGTAACCCCACCTGACTAGTATCCTGGATATCCCAGGATGTATCTGATGGTAAGGCTCCAGTAATGCAGGAGATTTGGGGAATGTTGAGTACCCCATCATCGCCATCACTTCCAGGCCCACTCTGGATCGGATAAGGTTCTATCCATTGGTCAAATAGAATTTTGACATATTAACTCAGTACAATCAAATGAGGTACGCTAAACTGAATTGTTTTAAATAGAACTGTTTCTAAAGAAATGACTTTGTTTAATTAAACTGTTGGTGATACATAGCAATACTTGAAACCATTTAACTTGTTGACATGTTAAACTTGATAGTTAGAAATTGAACTGTTTGATCACTTAATTGTACGTATCTACAAAACGTGTTTAGAAATCACGTATTTACTATATATGTAAAAACAGGATTTGGCATTAAATAACCAACAATGGTTGATATGCCATAAAACCAAATCAAACGACTTATGTATCGGAAAACCAGGTAACTCTGAAATATCAGTAATAGGCACTTAGTTGTTGGATACGGTGTCTACAGAAGTCAAATTTTGAACATTGAATATTTATCCCCCCACCAACCAAATAATTGTCAACCTATACACGATTAATCATTTGAGGGGTTAGTTAGAAATGGAATCGGGGGCGGGGGGAGTTCAATTCTTGTACGTTCCTTATGGCGTTTCTCTTTGGACCAATGCTTTGCGAAAGATATCCATCCATCCGTTTACACTCAACTATTGGCATGATGGTTAGAGTGTTCGCCAATGGCCTGGGAGACCTAGGTTCAATCCCAGTTCTGGTCATACCAAAGACTTTAAAAATGGTACTTGATGCCTCTTCGTTTAACACTCAACATTATAAGGTACAGATCAAGGGTAAAGTGGAGCAATCCAGGGAAAGGAGTATCGCCTTCCCCTACGCCTTAGTGTAGTAGCTATCGAAAAGGGAGCCTTTGGGTCACCCTCGACTACAGTCGCCAAGAGTCAATAGTAGGTCACGCTCGTTTCTTTGGCGACCAACCTTGGAGAAAGAAAAACTCTGAATTCAAACTAGTTCTATTACACTTAAAAATTGACTTTATCTCATCCTGCTCGTGGTGGAGGGGTTGGATAAATGCACACAAACATTTTCTCTGCAAGGCTTTTAGTGTTTGTGTTATTTGCAAATAACATTATCAATTATACTATTACTGGCTGAAAATTTTAATAGCCCTGTGGCTAACGGCTGTAGAATACACCGATTGCACTTCTGCAGGAGGTGGGGGGTAAGACGAACCGTCACTCCAACGAATGTCTTGGATATGACACTAAACAGCATCTGGATCTAGTCCTGAAGCTTTGGGGAATGGGAAGTACCCCTTTATTGTTATTACTCCCAGGTTCACTTTGCTCGGAGTAGTTGTACCTGTTAGGGTCCCATGTAAGAGTCAAATGGAACTGCTTAATCATTTAGTAAGGATAAGTTTTAATTATTTAAAACGACACAGTTGTGTGCAAATTATATTACATAATTCTGATTGATAAATAGAAATACTAATATGAAAAAACAATACTTGAAAATATTTAACTAAGTGCAAAAAATAAGCTCTAACAAATCGTCTGAGAGTAAAGTTTGCTAAAAAATTATTCGCTTACAAATTGTATACATGTATGACCACAGCGAATTGTGCAAGAAATTAAAATTTGACCATACAACCAAATGGTATGCGCACAAACCAGAATCCGTCTAAGAAAATGAAACCCACAACTTTCTCTGAGATTTTGAGATGAAAACAACTCGCCCAATTCTGGTCAGAAGACCAGATCTAGTGACAATTAACAAAATAAATAAACCTATCGAATGATGAACTTTACCATATTTACCAACCCCTCCGCTCGGGCAGGATATGACACAAGGTCAATTTTTAAGAGTTTAGCAGGTTTGAATTCAGAGTTTTCCTTCTCCTAAACTAGTTGCCACACCAAAGCTGAAAAACTTAGTCTATCCTACTATTTACCCATAGCTGAAGGGAGAATAATTGGATTCATACCTTTCCAAAGGATATTAGTGCTATGTGAAATGCAATCAGTCTCGTCCAGGATTTGAACTCGTGTCGCCGTGTCCATTTCCTACGGCGATAACCATTACACCACGGGCACCTCCAATAATGGACTTTGCTGTATCGGCGGACCATCAAAATCAATGAAAGTGAAAAGAGAAGAGTACTTAAACCTTGCCAGAAAACGGGAAAAAAAACTACTAAACATGTGAGTGACGGTGATAGCAATTGTAATTAGCGCGTTTGGAAGGCTTAGTAACGGGGATGGAAGGGTTACAAATCGGAAAACGCGCTGAAACCATACAAACTACAGCAGTGTTCAGATCGGCCAGAATACTAAGAGTCCAAGAGACTTGCTGTCACTCACTCAAGGGAAAGACCATCAGTTAACACTGGTGCGAAAAACTTGCAAGGTAAACAAGTATTTTTTTTTCATCACACAACGCCCTCATCAGCCGCCAACCAAGGTGATAACAGTTTCGGTAGCTCAAGGCGGTACTGCCACTTCTGTCGCTACCAAGCAGCTTTTGCCAACGGACAGGATATTTAAAAGAAATTTATATATACACGCCAGATCAACTAAAAGCAGTAATTACATTGGACGTTCGTTCATCTTCATTTTAGTGCTGTACGCCCCACCAGCGTAAGAATGTGGCATAAGGCCGTTTTTAGGGTGGGCCCGGTCGCAGGGCCAATGTCCAACACGACAGGCAGTTCCAAAATTGCCTCGGGCCCTGTCGGCATTCCCCTTTTTGGGCTGCCTCAGGCACCGGGCGATAAACCCGATCCCCCCGAAAAGGGTTAAAGCCTGGGGGACGGCCCCCTGAGGCCAGAGGTGTTGTATCCAGTGGTGGAACACTCCCGAATGAACCATACAGCACGCAACCACAGCCGGTCGAGAGTGCCCCAACACTAGACACAGTGCAACGCCGTTTGTGATTTATAAACGCGTTTACTTTCGGCCGTTGATATCATAGCAACCGTTTCTTGATGTTGAGTAATCATACGGGAATGGTGGTTCCGCGTGCATTTCATTCATGTTGAAATCCCTTCTATACCCGTCGTCTATTCGGTTCATTTTCCTTCAGTTTTATCTTTTTTAAGCAAGTATTACTTCATATAAACAATTTACACTCGGTTATATCCGTCTAGTCTAGTCCAGGATTTGAACTCGTGCTACCATGTGCATTTCCAACGACGATAACCATTACATCACGGGGAGTGGACAAAAGCGTAATGGCGATAAAGAAGTACTTCATACTCTTTAGAACTGGAGCCTTGCCATTGGGTGCAATTAATTGTCAGTCAAGACTTTACCCCTATTTGGGGGGGGAGGATATGTCTTACTCTTCTACAAGGGATATCGTCAGCTTATTCAAAACTCCACCGACCGAACTTTTCTAATTCTGTTTTTACTGCTATTAATGATATATATGCAAGTCAGAAGTATTTGAACAGTAAAAATTTGCTTCTAATGGCTTGAATTCTTTTCAGAGGAAGGAGCATTCTGCACATTCCAAATTTTATTCTATCCAATATAACTGTAGCAGAAAGAACTAATTTCAATTGCTCATCAGGTCACCATTAAATCACGTGGTGATTTATATCTTCAAAATTATTATCTGGTGCAGGAATTAATTTTGGCCATTGTGAAGTATCGATATTATATTTTTGACCAATGGGGATGGTTTATGCAATTCTGATCGGATCACTTTCCTGGGCAATATAAAAGGCTGTGTAACGCTCTCTCTTCCTCTTTTCTTGACTGAACCCAGCAGCAGACAGACCACATCAAAACCAAGGGAGCACATTCAACATTTGGGCCACTCTTCCTTTAGGTGACCATTCCTTCATTTATTCCTTCCTCCTAGACCCACTGGACCTTGAAACCTTAAGTTAAATGCTTAATTCCGGCTCAGACCTTTGCAACAATTTTCTTCTACATGTACGACTCGCAGTACAAGGGATTTCGTTTTTAACTGACATTAAAGTTTTTGGAACTCACCAATATTCTCGTCCACTCATTTGTTTTACTTCTTTCTTAATATAACAAGACAAAAACCCAACAATTTTCCACTTGTTATATAACGAATGCATTTAGTCAGGTTTTTTTTTCATTAAGACTTTCCCGAATTTAACATTCTTAAGAAAACTATAAAAATCATATGAAAACACGATAATTTTTCTATACTTCAAAAATATCGCGCGGAATACTTCGAGGAAATTGAAAAGAGGGATTTACATTTTCAAAAAGTTGGTAAATTTATCAAATAGCTCGGAATCCTAAATGAACCCTTTACAGTTTAAATTGAAAAGATGGCCAATATGCAAACAATATTTTTTGGCGTGACGTTTATAATGTTATCCATACATTTGCTTGTTCAAAAACATATATTTAATATATATTACATGAAGATTACTATAGATACAATGTACGCTAAGTACTATATGGCTCAGTGATCTGTGTCTAAACCGAGTACCCCGGCCAGAGTGACCCGACGAGGAGGGGGAGGAGGAGAATATAATCTGTCAAAGAGCGGATGTAGGGGTCAACGGTCATCTTTCATGACTAAGAGCTTGATAAATCCTTCATATCTAAGAAAGACTGATAAAACCAAGCAATCCTGGGATTGATGGACACTGGCTTTTGTTAAAGCATCTGTCCAGGAGGCGGACACGCTGTCAAAACCGCGTCTTTGACAATATCCAGTAATATAAATGGGGTCTTTTGAAGTTTGGTGAGTGATATTGTCTGTGTTTCTTCGCCTGTCATAATTTTCCCTTACTTTCTTCCCTTTTTATTATTATAATAAAAAAATTAGAATTTCTAGGGATAGGTATTGCTTGATATCATGGGCTTGTTACAAAATGAGGTCATGCGATGAGCATACTCGGATTCCAGGTGGATATTCTAACAGAAAAATAAAATCCGTTATTAGAGAAATCAAGGTATAGCCATTATTTTTATTTCTTCGTTGATAACTGGATGGACGACATAAAATAATTTTTTCCTTTGAATCTCTCTGTTGTCGTTTTTCTTTGTCTCTCTCTCTCTCTCTCTACAACCCGAGCCGACATGGGGTTGTGCGTATAATTATATATATATATATATATATATATATATATATATATATATATAATGTGTGTGTGAACTTGTAGTTTAGCCCGAGTGTAGGTCATCATAAACTCATCGGACCGCTAATCTGTCCCACAGATCGTCCACTATACCCTCGCTTTACACTGAGTCATTAGGGGTCAAGTGTCAGCTGTGCTAGTTAATTCCTTTTTAAACGTTCATTTCTCGGTTTCCACAATTTTTCATTTCCTTTCAAACCAACTCCTTTTCAAATGCTCATATCTCATATTCCACAGCTCGGTTCCTTCCTTTCTTTTGTGGGGGTTGGTTCGTGGGGGAGAAACGTAGCACAGTAGATATTCCGAAAATGAGACTGGCGAACCTGGTTCTAATTTCGACTGAGACTGACTTTTGATAACAATGAGTTTAATCAATTTTCACATCATTAAATCGTTTTATTAAATTTGATTTCATTTTAATTGATTTTTAAAACTAGTGTTGACTCTTAATTTTCTAAGAAATATATATTTATTTTAATTAATTAATTTTTTACAAATATTTGTCCGTTCTGTCGATGGTGTTTAGTATGTACCAGAACGGGTGTGTCCTTTGTAAGACAAGCAACTACATCTGTCAATTCAAGAGATCTGGGGGAGGGTGAAATACTTCTTAATTAACAGGACTTGCTCTATCCAGAATGGGGTGAGTCCCCTTTGCGGAGTGTCTAAAGTGCTCAACGGTGATATCATATTAAGCGAGTTAGAACTCCAGTCATGTTATTACGTTCGCAATTGGACAAATACTCTTGGGGAAAGGTATGGACCTATTAACTCTTTAGCTGTGCGTTAAATAGTAACTTTACTAGTATTTGTCGTAGGTCCGACCAACCGGAAGAGTGTGGCACAAGGCTTTATTAAGGTGGGCCCTACAGCAGGGCCGTAGCCCAGATACGCCTGGCATTCACAAAAATGTCTCGGATCCTGTTGATTTAATCCCTAAAAAGGGACACCTCGGGAGCCAGGTGATAAACCTAGCCCCACTGAGGTGGACTAGAGCCTTTTGGAACGGCCCCTGAGTCTCGGAGAGTATGTCAAGCTCTGCCACATGATTCAAGTGTCGGGGGAGCCTAGCATTCGCCGATATATCCTCCGGCCTTCTTCAGGTGTTTGTCGAACTCGGGAACCTTCACGGAACTTCGAACTACGTCCTTTATTAAATCCACTGGGGTCACCTGTTCTGATTCCGTTAGCCATAACCGGGTACAAGTGCTAAATATTCCTGTATTGTTACTCGTCTGCAGTCAGGATTGAACCTGTAATCTTCTACAGAGATGATCATCTTTTTATGCGGTTATTATCATTCTTATATTCACAACGATTTGGCTGATGTGTCCTCCGGTCTTCTTCAGGTGTTTGGTATTGAACTCGGGAGCTTACACAGAACTTCGAACCATGTCCTTTATTTAATACACGTGGGTGGGTGGGGGTCGATTGCTCTGATTCTGTTAACCATAACCGGGTGACAGTGTTAAGTATTCCTGTATTGTAACCGCAGTCAAGATTGAACCAGTCCCCTCCATATGATTGTCCCTAAGAAGTTTAGCGGTAACGGCGTTGGTTTGCTATGTCTAGAAGAACAGATCGGCCAAAACGTTGTAAATATAACAATAAAGATGAAGACAACAGTCCGAAATCCCTGAATGATAAAAATCATCAAACTTCATCTCAGAAATTCAGACAATTCACTTTATATGTGGTATTTACCGTTTTGTTTCATAATTTTTATAATCAATTTTTTACTTTGAAGATGTAAATAAACGAATTCTTGTCTGTGAGAATTTTCATCCCGTTTTTGAGTCCAGTTTGTTTTTACCGGGCATAATGGTTAGTGTTCACCAATGGCCCGGGGGACCTGGGATTAAACCCAGGTCGAGTCATACCAAAGACTCAAAAAATGGCACTTGATGCCGCCTTGCTTAACACTCAGCATTATAAGGTACGGATCAAGGGTAAATTGGAGAAATCCAGGGAAAGGAGTAGCGCCCTCCCCTACACCTTGGTGTAGCATCTATCGAAAAGGAAGACTTCGGGTCACCCTCGACTAAGGGAGACAACAAGTTTTGTTTCATGTCTAAAAACACTTTTATTCGTTTTTATCAACATGTCATGCTGCTACCACAGATTTCCCTGACCCTCTCTCTCACCACCCATCTCTATCGTCCATCGCTCCCGGGAGGTCTTCCAGGCAACATCCTGTATCGGCACAGAGCTGCTGTATATAGGTTGTAGCTGATCGTCCATGTGAAGGGGTCCACTGGAGTACATCACTTATGAGTTCGTCCTTACTTCTCCAGCAATGTCCTGTATGTCTGGTTCGTATAATTTGAATAGCTTTCGTGGTAGGTGACCATACAACTGCTATTTTGTAGGGTGTTGCCTCCAGGACTTGTTCAATATGGCTCGCAGCATTTTTGTGTAATTGCCGTCAAGCCTTTTCTCCGTACGTTTAGTAAGCGTCCATGTGGTGCATCCATATAGCATTATCAACACAACCGCTGCTTAGAAAAAAACTGCGTTTTATAATTCTACCTATATTTTGTACTTTCCGCAAGGATAGTTTTATATGCATTATTTTTATATATAATCTTTGCTTCCCTTATCGGTGGGTTTCCGTGGCGTTGTGGCTAACGTGCTAAGCTGTAACATTGTGATAATCAAGTCCAAACCCCAATCACGCAATAAAGTTCATTTTTAGATTAAAACACTGGGGAAAGTATAAACCTTTTTACAATGATGACTTTAGCATTAAATAACCCACGATGGTTGATATGTCATTAAACAAACAAACATAACCATTTACCAATATATCACAGACAATAACACGAATTATTTTTTTAAGTCTAAACAGCTCAAAGTTGTCTGGTACTGGGTAAGGCAGGGGCGTCCCAAACTGCGGGACACATGTGGCCCTACACCCAACTTTCAAAACATTCTCTTCGCCTTTTGATGTTGACGATGAAGTTGACACAACTGCAGATGGAACTCATTGATCTTCAGTGTTGAGAAGATTTAAAGTCCAAGTTTCTTGGTTGCCACATCCTCAATTTCTATAAGAACCAGGTGCTGCTTCCATCTGGACGATTTCCCAAACTTATCACCCACACCCAGAAAAGTAGTGAACATGTTTGACACTACGTACCGCTATAAACAGTTCCTTTTCCAAAATAAGGAATACGCTGCGTTCCCAACTGTTAAATCATCACTTGTCTGGTATGCTTCTTCTGTCAATATTTTCATTTAACCCTCATATCACAGATTTTTTTGCCCAATTTGCTGGGGATGTGGAATACACCGACTACAGCTCTTCAGAGGGGTAAGACCCCCCCCCTCCAACAGGTTTTCTGGATATGCAACAAAACAATCTGATAGAGACGCACTAGTAATGCTGGAGTTTTAGGGAGTGTAGAGTACTCCTTAATTGCCATCGTTCTCAGATTCACTCTTGACCGGAGTGGTAGCACCTGATAAGGTCTTATCTATGGGTCAAATAGAACTAAACTGTGTGCTTATACCAAACTGAATTGTGTGAAAAAGAACTGTTTATATGTATAAAAATAGATTTGGCATTAATAACCTACAATGTTTGATGTACCATAAAACTAAACCAAAAAGGTTTTTTGTTATTGAAAACAGATGTTTCATTAATAAATTATGATTGTTACCTGGTAAATTTGGGTGTTTTTTGTTTTTTTTTTTAGTGGGCGGGGGAAAGTGATGCCCTTTTTAAGATTCCCGCACTCTTGATTTGTGACGTTCTAGTTGAAAAGGTTTGGTGACCCAAGAAGCAAAGGATTACGATATGGTAATGAGTAAGGACTGAACAGGAGGAATAATTAAAGAGTGGGGTGGGAAGAAAGGTGTATGTATGGGAACTCAGTTGATTTCCATATTTAAAAAAAAAAAGGCTTGTATCCTTATAATTCGATTTATCAACCAACCGACGCATTTGCGCTAATTTTTAAATTTCAAGATTTTTGGCAGACGACAATATTTGACTTGCCGCGAAAAATTTGAAGAATCAAAACCCAAAATAATTTTAGAAATCTTTTTCCTCCAAAAATATTAAAAATACAGTTTCTTAGCCAATTAGATTCATACGTAAATTATCAACTCTTTTAGCAAATTTTGAGTCTACCTAAGTTGTAAAAATAAGCGGGAAAATAAGTATTTCTCCAGAAAGTAAGGATTTATCTACTGTATACGTTTTTTAACAACCTTGGCACTACAGCAACAACAACAAAAAAAAAAAAAAAAAAAAAAAAAAAGAAAATCTCCCGTCATACTTTTCTCTTACTACATAGCTATACAATAGTACAAAGTTTTACTCGCATAAAATATGCCCCTTTATTTTATGCTAACAATTATTACTCTCTCTGTTTTAAAAAATATTTACCCTTGGACTAACATTATCTTCGCTTACATGAAAAGATTTTAAACTTTGTTTTTCAACAAACTTTTCACTCGGTTTAAAGAAATAAAAGCTATAAATTTGTAGATAGGATTTTGATTCATTCATTTTTTCCCCTCTATCCACTACATATGACAAAAAGAGAAATGACACTTGTGGTTCTAAGGACCGTTTTATTGACTTTGTTATTCGCAACAGGAGATCAATAAAGAATCACTGTATGGTGAGGGTCTTATTCTGGAGCACTCGGAGTTTGTATTCACTTCTTGCTTGGCATTTCTCTCCGGTCTGAAAACTATTAGTGATAGGAATAATTTTAATCATATAGCATTGTATGAATTATTAGTATGTAGAGTAAGCCGACCGTTGTCGAGGGCGACCCGAAGGCTACATTTTCAATAGCTACAACCCCGACGTGTAGGGGAGGGCACTACTCAATTCCCTGGATTGCGCCACTTTACCCTTTATTCATACTTTATAATGATAAGCAAAGCGGCATCACGTAACATTTTTTTTAGTCTTTGGTATGATTCAACCTGGAATTGAACCTCTCGGACCACTGGCGAATACTCTACTCACTTGGCCCTGCAAACATATTTAAGTTTTAATGTATTATTAAATAAGACAAACGAAACTAAATAAGAATTTAAAATAAAGAGTTCTAATTTAGTTTAATTGATTTAACATCACTAATATCAACCCACAGAGTCCTGATGATGGTTCATTAGATCCGAAACGCTATAGTGTCGTCTTCGCTTCTCAATAAATCTCTCCTTCTACTTGGATTATCTTGTTATCAATTTTTCTCTATATGTTGTCAGATTACACTCCATTATTTACTTCCATTTACCGGGCCATTGACTTAATGAGTAGTGTTTACCAATGATCCGGAAGATCAGGGTTCAATCCCAGGTCGAGTCATACCAAAGATTCAAAAAATGGTACTTGATGGGGACTGGCTTAACACTCAGCATTATAAGGTAAAGATCAAGGGTGATGTGGAGCAATCCAGGGAATGGAATTGCGCTCTCCCCTACACGTCGGTGTAGTAGCTATTGAAAAGGGAGCTTTCGAGTCACCCTCAACTAAGGTCGCTAACTTTACTTTTTACTATTATTTAATTCCATTGATTTCTCAATAAAAATTATACATAGGATTGCTTTAAAGGAATTTGAGAATAAAACAATGTTAGAAATCAATAGCAATAAGTAATCTTTTAATAAACCTGGTTTTGTTAAAACCAGAATGCAAATTATCCGCACAATATATTATGCTAACTCTGCTAATCGACATCGTCTACGAATTAGATGCCAATTAGGATTAAATAACTAAGGGATTGTGGCATTGGTGGTGAGGTTTCGGTTATATACTCATACATAATCTTCATTATCTTATTACGAATCATCCTCCTCTCTTTCTCTCGTCACCCAGTGCCTGTGCAGAGTTGATGAATGTTACTTTTTAATTTAATTTTTTTTTTCTGCTCAGCCACCTCTGGTGTATTTATGTTGAGGATAACGTCACTTATGAGTTCATTCTTACATCTCCAGCATACCTTATTTGAATTGTTTGAGAGGAGAGGTAAAAAGGCGTACTGCACCTCTTTTGTAGGGTGCTGCTTCCCGGATCTGTTTATTGCACCATTTTTGGGGAGTTCCCACCTAGCTTTTTCTGCAAACATTTATGGAGCTTGTTTTTACGAATAGATGCTTAAAATCATTATTGTTAAAGAAATATTAGTTTCTTGAAATATTTGAAATTAAAATTTCTTGCAAAAAATGGACAGACCTCGGCAATAAATAATCCAACATGGGTTGACATGTCTTTAAACCAATCAATCAAACACGTAATTGCAATTTGCTGGCCTTATATGGACAGGTGAAATGTTTTTTTTTATAAATGTAGGCTACATACTTGGTGAGGCTTCAGTCCTGGAGCTTTGTAGAGTGTGGTCTCCTTCTCTCATTACTTCCAGGTTAATAGGTGAATATTTCCGCTTCAGAAGATATAGTTGGCATATACTAAACCCTGACAAGCAGTGCCGGATTAAAATATGGGCTGCATCCCAGGAGACCCCAAACAAGAGGAGACCCCAAAAATTAAGATAAATGAACAGAAGTGATTTCTTTATTTTCAGACAGAATAGGGCTCTTTTTTTAACTAATTTGAAATAATCTATTTATTAGGCCCCTTCATTTGCTGTAAATCTTTTAATTTTGATATTTAAATAGATACGAGAAGAAACATGCGAAGGTATCGTCAAATTCTATTAGCTCATGGGCTTCTTCGGGCCTAAATCGTACCCTGGATGCAGGGTATGACTTTTCGCCTGCATTCCTGGTCGGGAGAGTACATTTGACACCACAGAAAGTAAAGGGTTAAAACTTCCTTGACCACCATTAAATACCACTTTTAATCACTGAACCCTTTTTTCCGGGCTGAATTTTTAGAGTCACAATTTTTAATTTAAACCAAATAGCGAGTAGCTGAAGGTTTTGAATTAGTTATAAAAAAAAAAGCGCACTTGTTTGGCTAACTAGATCGGCAAGGAATGATTTAATTCTAAGCAACCACTCGTAGTAAAGATTTGATAACACTTCCTAGATTGCCCTATTATTGTACAAAACAATACGCCGGGAATTATTGCATCAAATTTGTCTAGGCATGGGGAGAAAGATTGTCGAATTGAAAATTATGGAGTGACAAGCAAATCACATGGGTTTTAATCTTGGCACATGAAAGACAATAAGTAGACTGACGGATGTAATTGGTTGGGGTGGGTCTGTTGAATCTTTGGTGTAGTATTTCGGGACGATAATCTTATATCGGTAAAGAGTGAGTGAATTGAGGTAAAATGAGAAGTCAATGCTTGGAGTCCAATCGAAGTGTCAAAGATGACGTTCGGACCGGGGATGAAATAGGAAGTGGCTAAAGTCATTTGTCTTTCGAAAAGTATCGTATGAGATCAATTTTCTAAGATAGAATTTGAGTCAAGGGATGGCGAAACCAAACCTCTGATTTGGTTTTTATTAAGGCATGTATATTCTTCATGTGCGAGATGAGCACACTCCGAAAATGATGGGGGTGTCCTCGTGGTGTAATGGTTAAAGCGATGGACTGCGGAATCGTAGTAAGCGAGTTCGTACTCCAGTCGCGCTATTACGTTCACTTTCGGGCAAATACTCTTGGGAAAGGTATGAACCCCCTTATCCTCCCAGCTATGGGTTAAATAGTACTACAATTGTTCTTCTAGGAGAATAGCTTTGGCATTAAATAACCTACAAAGGTTGATATACCATTAAACAAAGAAACCAAACCATCCGAAAATGATAAATTCATTGATAATTTCCAACACAATAATTTGATCAAAATTGGAAAATCCTTCTGTTCTCAAAATAGGCTATGTCCTTTCCGTGGTGAAAAGGATTTCAGTTAATTTTATCTGCTTAATTAATATCTTATGAAAAAAAATATTTGATTATAAATTTTATGCTTTTTTTTTTTCTTTAGCGGATCTACCAATCACTTTATTTTAATCTTGAAAGAATCCTTATTTTTTTAAGATTTTAAGTTTCCAAGATTAGAACTCTAATATTTGGTGAACGGGTTAATGATTGCAAAATTAGGCAACAGAAGGAATTTATGCCATTTGAAGTCAATTTAACTTTAATTTTAACCCCTTCCCCATTTCCGCTATCTTTGCCTCTCGGTGTAATTCTTTTAGTGTTTATACATACATAAAGTTGAAAAAACAGAATAATCCAAACTTTGATAAATTTATAATGAAAGTCGATGTTCAACGTTTCGGTTCTGATAACCTTCTTCAGGGCTTTAAATTCATGAAAAATCTTAAAATAGCGATGAATGTTTGAAATAACAGGAGAAAAGAAAATGTGTATAAAAAGAAAGATTTATAACAGTATATTCAGCGTTTTGTTGTCACGTGGACTAATATTTGAAATGTGTCGGGTTTCAAAGGAAAATAATAAACGATGATAAAAACAATGATAGAATGTTATCAAAAACAATGACGTAATATATTTTAAAGAATAAGAACGCTGAATGTGATGTTATTTCATCTAACATCTGTTGTTATTTTAACATTTTTCATGAATTTAAAGTCTTGAAGAAGGTTATTACAACCGAAACATTCAACGTCGACTTTCTAATAAATTCATCAAATTTTGGATTATTTTTTTTTCTCGACTTTTCTTCATTTTGTCGAATTATTTCCTTTTTTAAATTCCATATACACGTGTGTGTGTGTGTGAAAGAGTGAGAAATGAATCCTACAGAATTTTTCTTCTTTTTCTACATATAAGTATGAACCTTTTTGATATCTTTATAAGGGTATCACTGAAGATCATAACTGTATACGTGTTTGTCAGCCAATGTAGGTATAAACATATATATTCATTGTATATGGCTGACGTTTGTCAGCGTTTCCAGTTAAGTAGTCAACCGATTGTATAAATTTTTACACTTGATGACCGGGTTTTTTCTTTTGAAAATATTTCCTTGCTTTTCCGTATCAATAGGTTTGATCACATGGTCGATTTCTAGTGAAATATTTGAGGCTATTATCAATTTTCCTATTATTTGCATATGGCCGTCAGGCTATTGTCATTTTTCAGGGAAGGGAAGCAAAAAGAAAAAAGTCGCTAAGGAAAGGGAAGGCAAAAAGACACGTGACCAGAGAGATGTGAGAGAAAAATTACCAACAACCAGACGAAGAAAGGAAAGTACTTGGATTATATTTAGCGTCATTATTCATTTTTTCCCAGAAGGGTTGATATGCCGTTAAAATCCATTAATCAATCATTTTTTTTTTTTTTTTACTACGGCAAATCTATGATTTACAACGACTTCGACTTAGGCACAAGTGAAATTGTGTGTGTAGTAGAAGTCGTCGCACTGTTGTTGTTCAGGATTCGTTCAAAACAGCCCGCAAAACCCTGGTGTATTTCCCATTTAGTGTTTTCTAGAAGAGTTTCGCTAAAGTGGGTGCTACCAGACAATAATACTAATACGACTACAGCTTTGAATTATTCTAGTTTGATTTTAATCAGGGATCAAATTTCCATATCATATTTACCAACCCCTCCGCATATTGGGCAGGATATGACACAAGGTCAATTTTTTTAACCGGAGTTTAGCAGGTTTGAATTCAGTTTTCCTTCTCCTAGACTAGTAGCCTAACCAAGGCTGAAGAACCAGTCTGCCCTACTATTAACCCATAGCTAGAGGGAGAATAATTGCATTCATACCTTTCCCAAAGGTATTAGTGCTATGTGAAATGCAATCAGTCTCGTCCAGGATTTGAACTCGTGTCACCGTGTCCATTTCCTACGACGATAACCATTACACCACGGGCACTTCCATTGGGATCAAATTTCCATATGGTCATAAAGTTTTACATACGTTATCTATGTGCATGCTGACATCACTTTCAGTAGATGAGATATTGTTACCAAAGTAAGTGAACTGGTGTTCAAATTTCAGTCTTTACATTTAATGAAGAGATGGCACCATCTTGATTAAATACCATGAACCCTGTTTTGCTTGAGGATATACACTCCAGATTTGGCTTGAGCAAGTATATAAGCAAAAAGTTGTAGTGGGAACATGTTATTTGGTAGATATGTTTAGTCCCCGAATTTTATGTTGTATGTTTGTTTATATTTTTAGTTTTATGTAGTTGGTGTTTAGAAAAAGGCACAAGGAGACAAATGTATTAAATTTAGTAATGATATGAAAGATGTGTAAACGATATGAAACGGCGCGGACAAAAGGAACATTCAAAACAAGCGGCATAAACAAAACAAATTTATATCTTAACAATACATACAATGAAAACATTTAAAACATTACTGTAGTTCTATTACTGTTCGTGAAAATATACTCTGTGTGTGTGTGTGACTAACACAACTAAAACTACAAAAAAGGACTAAATGACAAAAGTGTTCTATGCATGTTGACTACGTATTTCTTAATGTTCGTTTCTTTCTGTGGTTTGACACAATTGCTGTTTTCGAGGCTGGAAAAAGTCTCACAGACAAGGTATATTGAGGAAAGGAATGATTGCATGGCCTATACATTTTGTGGCGTTTGACGGCTGTTGGTGAATATGAGAGAGTGATAGTATTCTCTCTGGAAGTCACACTGGGGAGAGTGTGTTAGCCTTGCAGGTGAAAATGTGAAAAAGAGGAAGAGTATTTGAAGACGAAGTATTTATAGAAAATACGTGTCTTGGAGTTGACTCGAAAAACGCGGGACGAAATTCAAATGACGTAGTTTTAAACACTGGTCACGTGGTTCTCCTGGCCAATGGTTTCCCGAGACTAAATATTTGCGTGTGTCCGCCATCTTTGTTTCGGTAACAAGTGGCATATCGCCTAATTTAAATTATAGGAGTGCAAGTCCTATAAAGTGCCGGATTATCGGCTTATTTTGCATTAGAAAAAGTTTCTACAAGATCTCATCTGCTTGCCTTTTTGTGTGAAACTATTTTCTTTCATTACATTCATTAATGTTCTATGACTTATATATAGCAGTCCAATTTAACGTTTGTAAATCAACGGCTATTTGGTTTAAACGAAGAAATAAAAGTAGGCCAGGCAGCTGGGACTGTAGAATACGTTGACTGCATTTCAGCAGAAGAGTAAGACCCACCTACAACGAGTCTCCTGGATATGACATTAAATTCTCTGATGGTGAGGCTCCTGTTCAAGAGTTTGGGGAAATGTGGAATACCACTTCATCACTATTAATCCCAAGTTCACTTGGAGTGATCGAACCTGTTAGAATCCCATCTATGGCTCATATAGAAATATCTAACTGTGTGCCAACAAAGGATTAATATCAAACTGAATCATTAGTATTTGAGGGCAGTACTTGAAACTATTGAACAGTGTGCAAACAAATGAGCTTTAGTGGTCTGAATTTCAGAGACAAGGCTTGATGATTTTTATCATTCAGGGTTTTCGGACTATTGTCTTCATCTTTATTGTTATTTCCACAACGTTTCGGCTGATATGTCCTCCGGCCTTCTTCAGGTGTTTGTTGAAGTTGGGAGGTACACGGAACGTCGAACTACGCCCTTCATTGTATCTACAGGAAATGACGCAATTTCCTTGTCAAAAGAATTTTCTGGAAAAAAACTGATCAAAATGGGTGCAAAGATCTCCAACTAACGCCCACGCAGATGTTTAAAAGATAAACAATCGAAATTGGTTTTTAGGACCAATAGGAGGTCTCTAAAATACGCGCCCAAAGAATTTTCGAAAGTCAACGCGTGAGCGCGGGATCCACCTTGATGCTATAAAAACACACAATTTTCCAGACAACACAGATCAGTTACTCACGCCATACCAGAGTGATGCGTACTGTTTTCTCAGCGTGTTCGTTTGATCTTCAAACAACGGTGTTATGTTACAATTTCAAATTGGGTAAAGATCTTATCCACGCTGGTCTCAGGACTGGCATTTACAGTCGTGACTTGATACACAAATCGCTGTATACCCTTCTACATTTCAGCTCCCAGCAAAGAAATAAATTTCTTTATTTTTGTAGCACTATTGTCTTTTCATTCATTAACATTGGTACCCTACATATCCACTGGGGTCGCTTGTTTTGATTCCGTTAACCATAACAGGATATAAGTGCTAAGTATTCCTGTATTGTTACTCGCCTGCAGTCTAAAGAGACAATCATCCGGAGGTTGCAGGTTCAATCCTGACTGTGCAGGCAAGATGAATAAATGTTTTAAGTCGGCTCTATGCCATCCTTGTGCAGGCAGAGCGAAGAAGTAAGACTCTCTGAAAATATCGTATCTCAATCGGGTGTAAATTTTAGCTGTTCCCGACTCGCTCTTCGCTCATCTAATTTCGCCACGATTTTGTGATAATAAAAAAAAAAAAAAAAAAAGATTTTCATAAATATATTTTAATGTCTCCTTCTTTTCTACTATGCAACACTTTATTTCTGCAACATAATTTTTGGAGCAAACCTTTGACTGTCCTCTGGCCAAATGGTTAGCCAGCCCTGTCGGTTGCAGAGGGCTTAGAATACACCGACTGAATCCTCAACAGAGGTGTAATACACTCCCCATAAAAGAGGTTCTTCGCCATGATATTAAACTGAATTCGGGAGTGAAGCTTCAGTTCTGGAGTGCGTGTAATATTTTTTGTCATTAATTTCAGAACCAGTTTGTGTCGGACTGAATACAAATCCTGTTGATCTTTTTGAAAGTTATTGGTAATACATAGGAATACTTGAAATCATATAACTGTGCCAACAAATTATAATTATTACTAACTTGAAATTGTTTGTTGAAAGTTAATATTAGATAGGAAAACTTCATATTCCAATTGCAAACAAATTATTGTAGACGAATATTGCTATAAAAATACTGTAGTGATTACAATAAATATTTCAAATAGATCAAACTTTGGCATTAGATAACCCATAAGGTGTTGATATGCCGTTAAACAAACCAACCAATCATAAGTGACAGTTTAGTTGATCTGTATAAAAATAATTCGTATTAAGGAATAGTAAGTTGGCGACCGTAGTCGAGGGCGACCCAAAGGCTCCCTTTTCAATAGCTACAACACAAAGGTGTAGGGGGTGCTACTCCTTTCCCAGGATTGCTCCACTTTACCCTTGATACGTACTTTATAACGCTGAGTGTTAAGCAAGGAGGTATCAAGTACTTTTTTTTTTTTTTTTTTTTTTTGAGTCTTTGGTATAACTCGACCTGCGATTGAACCCCAGTCTCCTGGACCATTGGCGAACACTCTACCCACTAGCTAATGAGCCGGTTAAGGAATACTTGAAACAGTATAACTGCAAATTATTTGTATTAAGATTAGTTACTTAAAGTTATAACTGCTTTCTAAGGATTACTATTAGTTGCTTGAAATAATATAATTGATCTTAAATAGTAAGAATTGAATCCATATAACTGTGTAGGCAAATGGTTATTAAACAGGAACAGTTTGGATCGTATAATTATATATATTATTGGTATTTGATTGGAATACTCGAAACCAAATAATTGTTTTCAAACTTTGAAAATATAGTCATGATTGTATTGAAACATTTACATATGAATCAAATTTTGGGATTAGATAAACCATTACAGGTTGATAGACACTTAAATAAACCAAATAGAATTGTTGTTTGGTATTGGGAACTTTCCACTGGTTTTTATTTAATTTTAAATACATGCCATAAAATTACTTAAATTTGTTGTTTGTAAAGTATGGGGGCAACCAGTCAGAACTGAACTCTCTAAGTAACCATTACACTTCAGGAAACACCCCAATTTGTTCCTTTCGTCGTCGTTAATTTGACAAAATAATTAAGTAAATAACCGTTCGTTCATGTAATAAGATTTCATTTGGTTAATTTATAATTTTTCTCTATTTGGACTATAGTTTCAGGAACTAATATTTATGCCTGTAAATGTTTTAGAATATTCTAAATCCAACTTAAACGATTTTTAGGTATGGTTCTCTGTCACCTCTCGTTATAAAGAAGTGTCCGTATCATAGGGCCTTCCCACTATCTTGGTAATCATTACAAGAAGCAGATGGCTCTGTCCTCCTGGTATGCTTTGATTCTCTTTTAGTTTGCTGGCCTTAGAGAAAAAGAGAAAACCCTACTTTAAAAATTTCTTAGTCTCATACAAACCCTGACAGTCCGAAAAATAATCTTTAAGGAATCTTCGAGGGTATCTGAAGCCAGAGCAACCTGAACCATCTTCAGTACGCCACTCAGAATGAGCAAAGCAGGAATTCGTTGTAAATAAATGATAAAATTCATTTAAACGTCCTTTTTTTTTTCTTTTTAATACGAATAATTATCCTAAATTGGACAACAGCAATAGGACATCTTTTATTTATTTTTTTAAGATAATTACCATCTTATTATATATACGAAGTGCATACGATAAGTTTTCAGGCTTTTTACGTATGGGCACTTTTAATGATAGTACACACATGAAACTCTAGTCCCCTTCGAAGTAATTTTCTCCGGTAGCAATGCACTTGTTGTACCGTTCCAACAATATCTTCAAGGCCCCATGGAAGTCCTCTTGTGTGAGCGTGTCAATGAACTTCGTTACAGCCTCTTTCATCTCCTCAATTGTCTCATAACGACAGCCTCTGAGCTTATGGAATAACCAAAAGTCACAGGGAGCAAGGTCTGGACTACAGGGAAACTGAGGAGCTGTCTTGATGTCCATCTTGGTCAGATAGTCTGTGACAAGGATGGAGTTGTGGACTGGTGCATTGTCCTGGTGGAAATTCCACTGACCCGATTTGAAGTGTGCTGGCCTCTTCCCAAGGAATCTATTCCCGAACTCCCTTAAAACCTCAACATAATAAACCTAACCCTTTAGCCAATAAACTCTGGTGTATTTACTTCCTTACTCCTCCTACACCTCTCATCATCCCTCACAGACTCTCTGCCTTCCTTGAATCTCTTATGCCACTCAAAAACTGATGTTCGACTCGTGCAAGATGGTTAAAAAGCAGTCTGAAGCATTCCATAAGTTTCTGTGGCAGCATTTTTTCCAAGTTTAAAACAGAATTTTATTGCGTATCGTTCTTCTAAAGTGTCCTCACGTCCAGATTGCATTTTAAAAATTCACCAGCTGTGACAATCAGGCTTTAGTAGGGTGTATTCCAATTGCTTCTGTAGCTGTAGATTTGAACCTGAAATCATAAAAATTGGTCAGTCATCTCATAAGATGTATCGCAATAACATAGTGAATTCTCAAGAGTCTACGAGAATTTTAAATGCCCATACGAAAAAAGTCTGGAAACCTATCGTATGCACCTCGTATGTATGTAACAGAAGTAAATACCACATGAGAACTTAAAAGCAACATTAAGTTATTTATTAATAACGACCACCTTAAGAACTCTAAACAATTCTTAAAAAAATATATTTGATCATATAAATCTCTGCTCTCTCTTTAAATTGAAATGATCCATTTCATAAACTAATTTCTGCGTGCCTCTAATTTGACAAATTTAAGCGTAACCTACCCCCGCAAAAAATCCTTTTAGAAGCAGAAACCAGAGGTATTTTAAAGTTACCATTATTTATTTTATCAAAATTTTTTTATTGACAAAACATTTTCTCTCTGGTACACCTTTTGTGTAACATAGCCTGCAACATAAAAAAGTTACTATCTAATATCTTTAGGGGATACTAGTTTCTATGTCTTGATTATTTTTTGAATGGAATATCAACCTTCGTGGGTTATTTCATGCCAAAGTCATCCTTGTAGACGAACAGTAGTAATACTATCTAACTCATATCTGGGGATATATTAGTGATGTTCATGCTTTTACCAAAGGGCATTAGTCAGAAAGTGAATGTAATAGTGAAAGTGGAGTTTGAACAAGTTAACCACTGTGCCATGTCTTGTAACTGATCAAATCTTTGGGATGTCACTTTATCCTATAAATACCGAGCACAAAATTGTTATGAGTGTGGATAAGTTATATATTTTAACATCAACTTTCAACTGAAAAACCTGGCTCCATTAAGCAATACTAGTTTAGGAAGGCTGAATTTATCGAGGGGATCAATTTTTTTTTTCTTTGTGTATTTGTGACAGCCATACTTGAGTCTCGATTCTTGCGAGCCCCCACCCAACTATAAAATGATTTCGTATAGATTTTAACTTAATAAAGTCAAATAAATTTAAACTTTCAACTGAATTATTATAAGAAAAATGATCGATTGGTAGCTGTAAACTAACTCTGGCGTATAGATGATTTAAAAAAAAAAAATCCTTTACATTGGTTTGGGGGAAAATATACCATTGATTTAATCTAGTTGAAGCCTCAATGTTCGTCTTTTAAATAAAACATGTATCTTAGCTTTTATTAGTTTATTTACAGCTAAGTTTAAAAAAAACAATTTAAATGGACATCCTGTCAGTGAGTATTAGTTGGTCATTAGCTAGTTATTGATATCGCTAACACGTACACCAGGGTGCTATCGTCTTTAATCAGCTTGACTGCGGCCTCTAAGTAAGCGAGTTCGAACTCCAGTTACGCTATTTTGTTCACTTTTTGCATATTCAATATTCTTGGAATTAATATAAAAGCCCTTCTCCCCCTCGCGAGTAATGGGTTAAATTACACCACTACTGACTTTTTACAAGGATAGCTATGGCATTAAATAGCCCACGAAGGTTAATATGCCATTAAGTTAAGACCTGAACTGAATAAATCTAATCCAAAGACTTTTCTCAATAAGTTGTAATATAAGCCTCCACATGTTTGCTTCCAGTGAAAGACTTCATTTACATGTTGTTTCCAATATTTTGATTTGTTTACCGGCATATCAACCATTAATGGGTTATTTAATGTCAAAATTTGAACCATTTTTTGATGCTTGTTTAAAATCGTAATTATATTTTCAACATTGTTTTGCGTGGCATAATGGTTGGTGTTCGCCAATGGTCTGGAAGACCTGGGTTCAATCCCACGTCGAGTCATACCAAAGACTCAAAAAATGGTACTTGATACTACCTTGCTTTACACTCAGCATTATAAGGTATGGATCTAGGGTAGAGTGGATAAATCCAGGGAAAGGAGTAGCGCCCTCTCCTACACCTAAGTGTAGTAGCTATCGAAAAGGGAGCCTTCGGGTCACCCTCGACTAAAGGGAGACAACTTTACTTATGGTATTAAGTATTCCAATCTAAACAATTTGAAGAGTTAGGAATACTTAAAATCCTTGTTGAAATATGTAACCCGCCGAGGCATGTACTTCTGGAATGAAAACCTTCCGCTGCATGATCATCTGACTTTACGTCATGTTTGTAGTTTCCCTGGGACGGTTCCACAAAGAAAGAAACAGGGCAAAAACTCAAAGGTTGAATAAATATTTTTGCGGAGAAGAGTGACCCTTCACAAAGAAATTCCCTAAATAAAAAAGACACAAAACACTTACCTGCCTATCTATCTATCTATCTATCTATCTATCTATCTATCTATCTCTGGTTCTTCCTCCACGTAACTCTTCTATATCTCTGGGTTCTAGTAGTCTACAAAATTCTTTTCGTCCCTTCCAACTGCCCTGTTCGAGTCCCTTCCATGTCTGGTTGTCCTTCTGCATTTCTCACCTTCTGTATCTCTGGGGTCTAGTTGTCGACTAAATTCTTTTCGTTCTTTCCAACTGCCCAGTTCGAGTCCCTTCTATCTCTAGTTGTCTTGCATCTCTCCTCCGGCGTCGGTCTACCTCCACTTTCGGCGACAGATACCGTCCTTTTTTCCTCTGGTTGACCTGTATATTTGGAGAGGCACACATTCCTATTTCCGAACACTTACTCACATGCATACCTATGGCCAACTCACAATCGCACGCTTTCACATAAAGCTTACCCTATATATAGTGTCACATCGTAATACTAAAAATTTATAGACGGTAACCCGGATTCAAGCGATTGTGTAAACAACGTTATCGTAGGAAATAGCAATTCATGACCAGTGTTCAAATCCTGCGTGAGATTTTGTTTCTTAGCGCTCGTATTTTTGGGAAAGGCATGAACCTATCTGTCCTTCTAACTTTGTGTAAATACCGGGTGGAACGCTAAGATTGTCGTCCTAAAGAAAACAACACTACAGCTTTATTTTAAAACTTTTATTGATAAAATCAATTCAGGTAACTTGATTATCTAGTAGAGCTGACATCCATTCAATGTAGCCGCCTTCAGCCTCAATCACCGCCTCGATACGGATCCGGAACTGGGAGCATGCCTTTTCCACAAGCGCCGGCGGGAGCTCGGTGAATACTCGGCGGATGGCGGTGATCAGGCTGGCTTTGGTGTTGTGGGAAGTCATGTTGGTGATATTCTCGACGTATGACCAAACGAAGTAGTCCAGCGGGTTCAGGTCAGGGGAGGAGGGGGACCAACGAGAGAAGGGTACAAAGTCATAGCACTCCTTTTTAATCCAAGCCTGGGTCTCTTTGGACTTGTGGGCCGGCGCCGAGTCCTGCCGCCACACCCAGGGTCTGCCACCAGAGGATCACCACACTCTTCAGCACATCCAGGTACACTTTGGTGTTAACTTTCAAGCCGACTTCGAAAATGTGAGGTGGCATGATGTGGCCCTAACTTGAAACCACACCAAAGACCATGATCGTAGCCGGAAACTTTGTTTTCATCACCCTGGGCACGTCCCTGTTATTCGTGGCAATCCAGATTTGCATTTTGAGGGTTCTGGCAATGGTCCTGTTGTCATAACTCCGATCAGTAGAGAGCATGTCTTATACAGCGGCGCATCTCCGGTCTCGCTTGTTGAACATTGTGTCACTTTCAGACATGATAGAAAGCTCCCATCGCTCTTGGGATTTGTACTCGACTGACCAACGAGTAGATCGTCTGCAGCAAAAAAAAAAAAAAAAGAAAACCGGTTTTCATTAAACGGAAATGGAATCATGTCATCTTTTCTGGGGCGACAATTTTATCGTTCCACCCTGTAGTTGGCGAAATTAGTTTCTTTAGCTATGGTAAGAAAACCCATTTAAGAGAAAGAAAACTGAATTCAAACTATTATGCCGCAAAAAGATCTTGGGTCACATCTCACATTTGAAGGAGGGGTTGGGTAGATTCATAGTTTCAAGAACTCCTAAACACGAATAATAATCCAAAACTTTAGGGATGGGGCTTGGGACGTAGTGGCTAACGTGCTAGATTGCGACATCGTAGCAAGCGGGTTCGAACTCCAGTCACGATATTACAATCCCTTTCGGATTAATACTCTTGAGAGAGGCATGAATCTCTTTATCCCCTTGTTATGAGTTAAATCATACCACTACTGTTCTTCTACAAGATGACTCTGGCATTAAATAACCCATGAAGGTTGATATGTCATTAAGCAAAAAAACTAAACTCAGCAAAGCGAAGGTAGATCGTTTATTTTTAATAATGACCCTTTTAGAATCCATGAGTAATATGTGTTAGTGTTGCTGGTAAGAGTAGGTCAAGCATTTGTTAAAATAGTGAATTCCAAGAATATTGTCGATTCGAAAAAAATGTATGCATTGTTAAAATAGCATAAAACGATATTATATTTGCAGAAATCATACAGAACATTGAAACTAACTGCAAGAAGATCTTGCAACAATCGCGCCATTGTAGACGTCAAAGTATCTATTTCAATACTACGAACTCTGGGTATTCAGTGAGGAACATATTCTCAACAGAAATTAGAACGTCTCAATTACGCTACGGTAGGCACCTTATTTTTCATCTTTTATTATATTCGTACTGTGTTCGCCAGGTATTTAACCACTATGTATCAATTACATTGTTTACATGAGTGTGAACCTGTAATCGTCGGTTTATGGTAACCCAGTTTTTTTTGCTTTAAGAGTAAGACATCCCTGTCAAAACTCGAAATACATGGGTAAAAAAACAGTACTCGAAGAATGAGTAGGGCGTAGGAACAGCAACAACACAAGCAACGTTGGCCATCTGGTGACACTAAATTGTCCAACAGATGGAGCTACTGTTAGTTATCAGAGATTAAATGACGAAGAGTCATCAAAATACACGCTGTCTTCTCATTGGTCTTTTTAGTTTTCTGCTTATCTCGTTTTTGTCTAACCAGAAATAGATCAGTGTCAAAAGTGTTTATATATATATATATATATATATTATAGAGAGAGAGAGAGAGAGAAAGGTGCCTGTTGTGTAATGGTTATCGTTGTAAGAAATGGATACGGCGACACGAGTTCAAATCCGGGACGAGACTGATAGTATTAATACCCTTGGGAAAGGTATGAATCCAATTATTTTCCCTCCACCTATGGGTAATTAGTAGGACAGACTGATTCTTCAGCCTTGGTGAGGCAACTAGTCTAGGAGAAGGAAAACTGAATTAAAACCTGTTAAACTCCTCTTAAAAGTTGACCTTGTGTCATATCCTGCCCGAGCGGAGGGGTTGATAAATATGGTTATTAGAGGGTTACAAGTGAAAGAGGAAGTATCTCTATTTGCTTAAGGCAGGTCCTGAATTGGACCTGGTATAGCTTTCTACTATCAATTAATTGTTCTGGTTATCACACATCCTTGTTGGTGGGACTATAGTATGCACCGATTGCATCTCTTCAGAGGGGAACCTGGATATTAAACTCAACAATATGATGGTGAGGCTCCAATAATGCTGGCGTATTGGGGAATGCAGAGATCTCCTTCTTTGCCATCGCTTCCTGGTCCACTCTGACCCGGAGTGGTAGCACCTGATAGGGTCCTATCTATGGATCAAATAGAGCTGTTTGATATTTAAGCGATGCAAACAAATGACTTATGCTAAACAGAATTGTTTGAAATAGAATAGTTTGACCATTTAACTGTGTGTAAACAAATAACTGATGTTTAATTGAATTGTTAGTGATACATTGCAATACTTGGAACTATTTAATTTTGTTGACCTATGCTAAATTCAGTTATTAGAAATAGAACTGTTTGATCATTTAACTGTGTGTAAACAAATAACTGATGTTTAAATTGTATTGTTAGTGATACATTGAAATACTTAGAACTATTTATATCTGTTCAAAAGAATGAGCTTAGGCTTGTTTAAAAATAGGATCATCAAAATATATTTTTGCCCAGTCGGCTGCGGCAGTAGAATACACTGATTGCAGCTCTGCAGAGGGGTAAGATCCCACCCTAACGAGTGTCCTGGATATGACTCTAAACAATCTGATGGTGAGGTTCCAGCAGTGGAGTGCCCCTTCATTGCCATCGCTCCCGGGTCCACTTTGGCCCGGAGTGATAGCACCTGATAAGGGTCCTACCTATGGGTTAAATAGAACTAACAGCATACCTATGCTAAAATGAATTGTTTGATTAAACTGAATAGCTTGAAATAGAAATGTTTTTGACAATTAAACCGTACTTACATTTAAACTGTGTGCTTATGCTTAACCGAATTATTTGAAATAGAGCTGTTTTTCCACATTAAAACTGTATTTACACTTAACTGAATTGTTTAACATATAACTGCTTGAATAGTTTGAAATAGAAATGTTTTTGACAATTAAACTGTGCACTTATGATAAACTGAATTGTTTCAAATAGAACATTATTTACATAAAAATGGATTTGGCGTTAAATAACGTACAAAGGTTGATATGCCTTTAGTAATCCTTTAGTTACTGTTCCAAAGGCACCAATTACTATTGGTATAATTGTCACCTGTATGTTCCATAGTTTTTTGTTTTTGTTAGTAGTAGTATTAGTAGTATTCTCATTATTATTAGTAGTATTTTAGTATTATTATTAGTTGTAGTATTTTATTAGTAGTATTATTAGTAGTATTATTAGTAGTATTTTATTAGTAGTAGTATTTTTAGTTGTAGTAGTATAAGATTTGAATACTTGATGCCATATAACTGTAAATGATTTGCATTAATAAGTTATTTGAAATTGTAATTGTTTACAAAAGGTTCTGTTCGGTTTCCATCTATGGGTTAACTAGATCTGTAACATATTGACCTTCGACCCAGCCGTCAATCAAGAAACATATGGATCCGGTCGGAGATATCAAGATATAACCTTAACCGTGGACGGGTTAAATTCGATGAAATTGCGACGCCCACGGGAAGCAGGTGGGTGTCAATGATATAACCCGGTGCCACAGTTGGAGTTCGAGTTGCAGCTTGAGGCAGTGAGAACCAGCTCCTAACAGAAGGCTTGGGCCCTCAGGACCCCCGGTTGAGCAGCTCAGTAGAATGAGAAAGAAGTGTTGCTATAGTCAGGAACTTGGGGACAACATGTTGCAATCTGTTCAGGCTCCAACTCGCCTCACACACATAACCCTTTCGCATAAAGTGTGAGAGGTATATTTTTCTAAAGAAGTGTTCGTTTATAATTATTGTTGATTTTGCTTCCGCATGTAGATGTATGCGTATAGTTGTATGACGTCTACGCACGAGATCTATTGGAAGATTTTGAAGGTGATAGTTGTTGTTATATCTTAAATTTTGCCATTTGGGGGGGGGGTCCCTCGATTCAACATTTTGTAGAAATCTAATTTTATAGAAATTAAGAATATTTTTTTTATTAATTTTAATTGGTATTAGTGTATAGCGATCTATTTTAAGTTATTTTTGGTTGAGATCTATTTTCTATACATAACATTAAACTGGTCATCAAACAGCCATTGGGAAAGATACCTTACATTGTGCAACAACAAAAATGATGAAAATATCAGTCTGCCTGCAAAAGTTAAAAGGTTTCTTGTGTCGATATAAATTTCTTTCGAATTCTTCTTTCCCATTCCTTTCTTGTTCTTTTTTTTAATACTATCAAATCCTTTTATTTTTCTTTCTTATTTTTTCAATTTTTCCAATTCTGTCCTTGGTGTTGTTTTTTTTTCTTCAAACCTTTCTTTAATCCTTTCTGTCAATTCGTTTTCTTTTTACAATTCTTTCAACTCTTTTTTTTTTTTTTTTTTTTTTCACTTCTTCAATTCTGTTCTTTTTTCTTTTCTTTTTTTTCAATTCTTTTATTTTCGTTCATTCAACTCTTTTTTTTTTTTTTTTTTTTTTCTTTTCAATTTTTTTTTTCAATTCTTTCTTTTTCTTTTTTTTTCAATTCTTTTCTTTATTCTTTTCTTTTTTCTTTTCAATTCTTTTTTTTCAATTCTTTTCGTTTTTCTTTTCGTTTTTCTTTTCGTTTTTTCTTTTTCGTTTTTCTTTTTTTTCTTTTTCTTTTTTCTTTTCAATTCTTTTTTTTTTCAATTCTTTTTTCTTTTCTTTTTTTCAATTCTTTTTTTCTTTTCTTTTTCTTTTCAATTCTTTTTTCTTTTTCCTTTTTCTTTTCTTTTTTCTTTTCTTTCTTTTTTTCTTTTTTTTTTTCTTTTCAATTTTTTTTTTCTTTTCTTTTTCTTTTCACTCCTTTTTTTCCCAGTCATGACACAAAACTACATCAGGAAGTGAAGGTCCAATTCTAGAAAGATCTACCACTCCGAGTTTATGGAGTTTGAAGTAATGCCAACTATCGGATGTAAGTTAGTATCATATCCAGCCACCCTCTATTTTTTTAGTGTGTGGGGGGGAGTACACCACCCTCAGCAGGAAATGCAGTCGGTGTATTCTAATCTCCATCAATTGGGCTGTTAGGATTTAGTCGAGGTTGTGTCCTTTAAATAACAACCTGCCGGTGAGAGGATCCATTTCTAATCTTGTAAAACAACACCCCCATAGAAGTTTCCATACATACCATGTTGGATAGCTATTGCTATAATATTAGTTCATTGAAATTGATAGGGAATACAAAAGATATTGTTTAGATTTTCGTCAAGGTTATGTTGCTTAAATAATGTCCGGTATGTCAGGGTATAAATTTCTCCTCGCGTAAACAATGCCTCGCTTGAAGATCCCAGGTCTACTGGATAGAATGACTACGGCTATAAAATTACTTGATTTTAAATCTAAATTGCTTATAGTCTCGCTTAAAAATTCTTAGAAAGTAATCGTACCTATTCGTGTTTAGTTATGTCTATATTTTAGTAATAATTTAGATCTATATCCTATTAGAATGGAAATTGTCTGTAAACAAAACGTCATAATTCCCTTAGTAATGATTATTAAATAATCCCTTAATCTATTAAGATTAGTATTTTCCAATTTACCAACCCCTCTGCTCGGACAGGTTATGCCACAAGGTCAATTTTAAATGAAGTTTAACAGGTTTGAATTTGTATTTTATTAACGATATCTCTAATGTTTTGCAGAGTTAGATTTGCTTTAAATCAGTCCATGTTATTAATGCGGTTTTTGTCTGACTTCCCACCGAGTTAGATTTGAAAATCATTTTATAATTGGTGGGAGTCCACACAGGAATCGAGATTCATGCGCAGTAGGTGCAGATGCTTGATTCTCTTCATTCTAAGTTGGCTGAGGCTACAGAATACACCGACTGCATTTTTGCAGAGGGGTAAGACTTCCCCAAAGAGTGTCCGAGACAGGATACTAAACAATTGGATAGTGAGGTTCCTGTCCCGGAGTGGTAGCACTTGATAGGATCCTATCTATGGGTCAAATAGAACTGTTTGGCATTTAAACTGTACTTTGACATTTAAACGGATTGCAAACAAATGACTCATGCTAAAATCAAACTGTGTGAAAAGAAATGATTAATTGTAAATAGAATTATTTGTATTTGATAGAAATAAGTGAAACCATTTAACAGTTAAAAATGAACTCAGACTTGTTTAAAAATGTTATCTACAAAATGTGTTTAGAAATCATATATTTGATATATATCTATAAAAAAAGATTTGGCATTAAATAACCTACAAAGGTTGATATGCCATAAAACTAAACCAAACTCTCAATTCGCTATTTTGAGGTGCCTCAAGCGTCAAGAAATAAACTTATCTCTGACAAAAGGGCATTGTCTGAGGGGAAGCCCCCCACCCCGAGGCCAGGCGATCAGCTTAATAACACCCACTGGGTGCGAACGGAAGACCAGGAGACGTGAACCAATGTTATTAATGGTATTTACATGACTTCCCAGCATGCCAGGATTTGACACTGGGTTATTTTATAGTGGGGAGCCATGTGCCGATCGAGACTCATTCGTGGGTTTTACAAAAAAATGCTTGGTCTCTTCGGCCTTCCCAATATTGGGGCGCCTCAGGCGGCGAGCCATAAAGTCAAAGCAGGTATGACCTGGAGGATAAGCCCCCTGCGAGTTGACGAGTCAGCTTTATAGTACCCACCCGGCAGAAAACCAGGGGGTCGTAGCGAGCATGTGAGATTAATGTGTTTGATGTTTATGCAACCTCCTACCTCGCTGGACTTGAGGCGAGATCATTTTATGGTGGGGCTGTGCACAAATCGACTGATGCTTTGCTTCCTAAGAACATATTAATCCTGTCTCAGGCGCCAAGCATCGAACGCAGCTCTCCTAAGCAGATATTGGCTGGGAGAAGGCCCTCTGGGACCAGACGGTTAGTACAATAACAACCTCCAGACGGACCCCAGAAAACTAGAAGAGGCGAACCCATGTTATTAATGGGATTTAACCGACTCCCAACCAAATGATATGACACAGGGTTGTTTTATCGAGGGGAACCCGGCACAAATCGAGACTGATGCTTGGCTATTTCAAAAATCGCTTAGTCCCCTCAGTATTCCCCATATTAGGGTGCCTCAGGAACCAAGCTATGAACCCAGTCCAGCAAAGCAGGTATTGCAGTGGGGGATGGCCCTGTTGAACCAGACGATTCAAATTAATAAGACCCACCTGATGTGAATACCAGGCAGGCTCAGTGTTATCGATATTTATCCAACCTTCCACAACGAATCTTGACTCACGCGGGGTTGGTGCAAAAATTACTTGATCCCTTCGGCATTCCCCTATTGGGGCGCTTCATGCGCCAAGCAATGAACTTAGCCCCTATTCAGCGTGTGTGTGTGGGGGGGCTCCCTGTGACTAGGTGGTTAGAATTATTCATTCTCGGTCGGCACGAATGTGTTATTAATTCGTTTAAACCTCTCTAATGTGTTTTATAAGTGATAAAGAAATGAAGGTTTACAAATATGTTGTGGGCGATTTCAATGATAGTTTTACCAAAACTGGGATTATCCAATATTGATTTGATGTTTTTTGAGTTCTAACATAATTGTTTTATTCTCAAACTTATCAAAAGCAATTCTATGAATAATTTCATAGATATTGGTTGGGTTTTATGGCATATGGTTATTTAACGCCAAATCCATTTTTATACAAATAATCAGTTCTATTTCAAACAATTCAGTTTAGCATGAGTACACAGTATGCCGTTAGTTCTATTTAACCCATAGATAGGGCCCTATCAGGTGCAACCATGCTGGGCTTGAGTGGACCTGGGAGCAATGGCAATGAAGGGGTGCTCTGAATTCTCCAAAACCACAGCATTACTGGAACCTCACCATTAGATTGTTTAGTGTCATATCCAGGACACTCATTGGGGGGGGGTCTTACCCCTCTGCAGAGGTGAAGTCAGTGTATTCTACAGTCAGTGTATTCTAGTGAAATCAATAAAAATAAGTGATCTTTAAATATGCCCTCTTATTTAGTTTTCTTAATCAAATTTCTTATATTCTATTTAATTTACAGCTTAAATATTTACGCCTGAAGAGAGCATATTTTTGCTAGTTTGGATAATAATTTTGTAAGGCTGAAATTAAAACTTATACCAGGAACTATCAACAACCATTGGCTTCAAAAATTGATTTAACCCAGTCAGCAGAGGCTGTTGAATCAGATAAACTGCACCTTTTTTGAGGCGTAAGACCCTCCACCACCAATTTGTGTCCTGAATATGACACGAAACCATCCGAGAGTGAGGCTCTAGTAATGCTGGAGCTTTAGAGAATGCAGAGTGCCCCTTCATTGCTATCGCTTCCAGGTCCACTCTGGGCCGGAGTGGTAGCACCTGATTGGGTCCTATCTATGGGTCAAATAGAACTGTTTGACATTTAAACTGTGCAAAAAAAAAATGACTTATGGTAAATTGAATTGTTTGAAAAAGAACTTTGAACATTTTACTGTATTTAAACAAACAGATATTTTACTGAATTGTTAGTGATACATAGCAATACTTGAAACCATCTGACTTCGAGAAAATGATTTGTATTCAGAGAAATAGTATTCGTAGCAATAAATGTAATCACTTCACAGTCTTGCCCAGTCGGCAGGGAGGGGCTTTAGAATACACCGACTGTTTCTCTGTATACGGGTAAGACCTCCTTCCCAAAGAGTGTCCTAGATATGACGCTAAATAATCCAATGGGGAGACTCCTGTAATGCTCCCATCCATTGCCATCATTTCCTGGTCCACTCTTGCCCGGTGTGGTAGCAACTGGTTGAGTCCTATCTCTGGGTCAAATAGAACTAAATTGCATACTTGTACTGAATTGCTTGAAATAGAACTATTTAAAATGAAATTACGTACGAACTATTCGCTTACAAACGATATGTATATCTATTTAAATGTGTGCAAACAAATGACTGATGCTAAATTGAGACTGTTATATTGCAATACTTGAAACCATTTAATTTTTTGCAAAAAACGAGCTTAGGCTCGTTTAAAAATGTTATCAACAAAATGCGTTTACTATTTATACATATTCAATACTTATGCATAAATAAGATTTGGCATTTGATTTGATGGCATATCAACTATTGTAGGTTATTTAATGCCAAATCCTATTCATACATATACATATTTACCAACCCCTCCGCTCGGGCAGGATGTGATACAAGGTCAATTTTTAGACGACGTTCAACAGGTTTGAATTCAGTTTTCCTTCTCCAAGACTAGTTGCCTCACCAAGGCTTAAGAACCAAGTCTGCCGTACTATTTATCCATAGCTGGAAGGGGAATAATTAGATTCATACCTTTCCCAAGGGTATTAGTGCTATGTGAAATGCAATCAGCCTCGTGTCGCAGTGTCCATTTCTTACGACGATAACCATTACACCACGAGTACCTGTTCATACATATATATGAAATATATTATTTGTCAATTCATATTGAGGATAAAATTTTGGTCATAATCGAGCTTGAGCCCCCCCCCTTTTTTTTTTGGCACACAGTTGAATTGTTTCAAGTATTGTTATATAACAGTCACAATTTAACGTCAGTCATTTGTTTACACTCACAGTTCTATTTGACCCCTAAATAGGACCCTATTTAGTGCTACCACTCCAGTTTGGAGTAAACCTTGGAGCGATGGCAATGAAGAGGCACTCCACATTCCCCAAATCTCCAATGCTAGAATGTCACCATCAGATGGTTTAATGTCATATTAGGACATTCGTTATATGGGAGTCTTCACCCTCTGCAGAAATGTGACTCGGCATAAAATAACCTAAAATGGTTGATACCAGCCAAACTAAAATTAATTCTATTATATATTTTGGTTATATCTCTTTATACGAGCGTTTTCAATCTAATTCCATCCCACCTTCTTAGGACCTTGGGAGTTGGGATTAGTGCAATTTCTCGGAGCAGAGGAATGTAAGTAAAAAATTATTTAAAAATCTCATTTACGGGGTGCATAAGTGTCAAAACATTTTCGTATATGCATTTAAAATTGTCGTACACTAAACAATCTGATGGTGAGGTTCAAACAGTGCTGGAGCTTTGGGGAATGCGGAGTACCCCTTCATTGCCATTGCTCCCAGGTCCACTCTGGCCCGGAGTGGTAGCACCTGATAAGGGTCCTATCTATGGGTTAAATAGAATTAACAGCATACTTATGCTAAAATAAATTGTTTGAGTAAAACTGAATAGTTTGAAATAGAAATGATTTTTAACATGAAACCGTATTTACATTTAAACTACGTACTTATGCTTAACTGAATTATTTGAAATAGAACTGTTTTTCGACGTTAAAACTGTATTTACACTTAACCGAATTGTTACATACAACTGCTTGAATAGTTAGAAATGGAAATGTTTTGGACCATTAAACTGTGTACTTATCCTAAACTGAATTGTTTTAAATAGAATAGATTATTTACATAAAAATGGATTTGTCGTTAAATAACCTACAAATGCCATAAAACCCAACAAACAAAACTAAAATTGTTGTTGGCTCTTTAAAATTCAGTATGTTATTGCTATACATCTTAGGAGATGACTGACCAATTTTTATGATTTCACGTTCAAATCAACAGCTACAGCAGCAATTGGAATACACCCTACTAAAGCCTGATTACCACAGCTGGTGAATTTCCAAAATCCAATCTGACACATTAGAAAAACGATATGCAATAAAATTGTGTTTTAAACTTGTAAAAAATGCCACAGAAACATATGGAATGCCTCAGACTGCTTTGGAGCATCTTGCAAGAATCAAGCATCAGTTTTTGAGTGGAATAAGAGATTCAAGGAAGGCAGCGAGTCTAAGGGATGATGAGAGGTGCGGGAGGATTAAGGAAGTCAATACACCAGGGTCGATTGGCCAAAGGCTTAGGGTTACTATGTTGAGGTTTTAAGGGAGTTCAGGAAGAGATTCCTAGGGAAGAGGCCAGCACTCTTCAAATCGGCTCAGTGGCATTTCCACCAGGACAATGCACTAGTCCACAACTCCATCCTTGTCACAGACTATTTGACCAAGATTGGCTTCAAGACAGCTCCTCAGCCTCCTTATAGTCCAGAAGTTGGTCCCTGTAACTTTTGGTTATTCCCTAAGCTCAGAGTCTGTCGTTATGAGACAATTGAGATGAAAAGGGCTGTGACGAAGGTTATTGACACGCTCACACAAGAGGACTTCCATGGGACCTTCCAGAAGTTGTTGGAACGGTACAACAAGTGCTTTGCAGCCGGAGGAGATTATGTCGAAGGGAACTAGAGTTTCATGTGTGTACTATCAATAGAAGTGCCCATACGAAAAAAAGTCTGGAAACTTATCGTATGCACCTCGTATAATGGAAAATCTCTTACACCTGCTAAATATATCGCTACAAGATTTGAGTATAACAGTGACCAAATACTGAGCGAGACAGCATTTTACATAATTTGAGAAAGGCATGAAACCCTCTTTAAGTTATGAATAAATAGGACAGACTGGGCGTTTTACCCTCGGTAATGCAACCAAAGTAGGCCAAAGAAATCTCTGAATTCCAGTCTGTTGTGCACCGTTTAGAAAATGACATTGAGTCGTGTCCGGTTCGTGGCACACAGATTGGTTTCTTTGTTTTTTTATGGCATATCAACTTACATTGGTGACTTTATGCCAAGCCATCTTTTTAGTAGAACAGTCACCAAACTATGAAAACTGCCCTCGTGAGAGATGGGTTGGGTGAATACAACCAGCATCCAGCAACTTGAAACTAATCCAAATTCGAACGATGTTTCATTGATTTTCTATTATCCTTGGGGAAGGCACGAACTCCTTCATCCCTACCAGCTATTGGTTAAATAGCACCACTACCAGTTTTTCTACAAGGGTGGCGTTGGCATTAAATAAACTAGGAAGGTTGATATGCCATTAAACAAAGAAAACCGAACACTACGGGGCTCATACTCTCCAGGAGGACGTTTAAAGTCATGTAGAAGATGGATGGGTATTTACGTTAAAAGGCTGGAAACACTGAATTAGACTACTGATTGATGTAAGTTTGCGACCTTAGTCGAGGGTGAGCCGAAGGCTCCCTTTTCAATAGCTACAACACCGAAGAGTAATAGAGGGCGCTACTCCATTCCCTGGATTGCTCCACTTTAACCTTGATCCCAACTTTTTAATGCTGAGTGCAAAGCAAGGTGGCATCAAGAACCATTTTTGAGTCATCGCTGTGACTCGACATGGGATTGAACTCCAGTCTCGTATTTAAGGAGACTATACATTTTGAAGGAAATACATCAAAGTTTTTTGTTAGCTTGAACCGATTTTAGTTATCAGACTCTATTTTCAACGGTATATTTGGCTTTTATATTTACCTAACCCTTCCCTAATGAGCAGGATGTGACACAAGGTCAATTTTTAGGTGGAATTTAACATGTTTGAATTCATTTTTCCTTTTCTAGACCATTTGCCACACCAAGGTTAAAGAGCTTAGTTTGTCTATTCACTAAGAGATGGAAAGGAAATAATTGGATTTTTACCCTTCGTAAGGGTATTAGCTCTATGTGTAATGCTAACAGCCTCGTCCAGAATTTGAACTCGGGTCACCGTAACTCCCTTTATTTATTTTTTACGATGTTAACCATAACACCACGAACGCCTCCTGTATTTGGCTCATACCTTTAAATGAAGGCAGTATTACGGATTGAAAGTCGGGGAACAAAATTTTCTGTTTATATGTCGGTTGATCTTTTTTAATTTGGACCATTTCACATGGCTTCCAGATGTTTATTGATGCGTGTTGCGGTGTAATGGCCATCGTCGAAGATTTTTAATTCGGCGAACCAGATTCAATTTCTGGATAAGGCTGTTGGTATTCCATTTTGATTTAATGCCATTGGGCAAAGATATGGATTCATATTTTATTCCACAACCCTCATTTATGGAGAAAATAGAAGGGTAGACTCGGCTATCTTGAGAAGTAACTCAAATAGCAGAGCCAATGTTATGCCACCTACATAACCGATTGGGCCACGTGAAGATAAGAATCACGATGACCACCATGATTGCCTCTATATTCACCAGTGAGTGACTATCTACTTGTGTTTATATATATATATATATATATGTGTGTGTGTCTGTTTATATATATATATATATAATATTTAATTGTGTGTGTGTGTGTTATACGTATATATATATGTGTGTCTGTTATATATATATATGTGTGTGTGTTTGTATATAATATATATAATTGTGTGTGTTTGTTTATACATAATATATGTGTGTGTGTTTATATATAATATATGTGTGTGTGTGTGTGTGTTTATATATATATGTGTGTGTGTGTGTGTGTGTGTGTGTTTATATATATATGTGTGTGTGTGTGTGTTTATATATATATGTGTGTGTGTGTGTGTTTATATATATATGTGTGTGTGTGTGTGTTTATATATATATGTGTGTGTGTGTGTTTATATATATATGTGTGTGTGTGTGTGTTTATATATATATGTGTGTGTGTGTGTTTATATATATATGTGTGTGTGTGTTTATATATATATATGTGTGTGTGTGTGTGTGTTTATATATATATATGTGTGTGTGTGTGTGTGTTTATATATATATGTGTGTCTGTGTGTTTATATATAATATATATGTGTGTGTGTGTGTGTTTATATATAATATATTTATGTGTGTGTGTATGTGTTATATATAATATATATAATTGTGTGTATTTTGTTTATACATAATATATATGTGTGTGTGTGTGTGTTTATATATAATATATATGTGTGTGTGTTTATATATAATATATATGTGTGTGTGTGTGTGTTTATATATAATATATATGTGTGTGTGTTTATATATAACATATATATGTGTGTGTGTGTTTATATATAATATATGTGTGTGTGTGTGTGTTTATATATAATATGTGTGTGTGTGTGTTTATATATAATATATGTGTGTGTGTTTATATATAATATGTGTGTGTGTGTGTGTGTTTATATATAATATGTGTGTGTGTGTGTGTTTATATATAATATATGTGTGTGTGTGTGTGTTTATATATAATATGTGTGTGTGTGTGTGTGTGTTTATATATAATATGTGTGTGTGTGTGTGTGTGTGTTTATATATAATATATATATGTGTGTGTGTGTTTATATATAATATATATATGTGTGTGTGTGTTTATATATAATATATGTGTGTGTGTGTGTGTGTGTTCATATATAATATATATGTGTGTGTGTGTGTGTGTGTGTGTTTATATATAATATATATATATATGTGTGTGTGTGTGTGTGTGTGTGTGTGTGTGTTTATATATAATATATATATATATGTGTGTGTGCGTGTG
>CAUZXS010004916.1:0-30000 GCA_963585895.1 Sepioteuthis lessoniana
ATAAACAACATCGTACACGAGAAAACTTGGACGTGGCTGAGAAAGAGAAACCTTAGGAGAGAAACAGAATCTCTCCTGGCAGCAGCACAAAACAATGTCATAGGAACCGATCAAATCAAATCGAGAATAGATAAGACACAACAAAATAGCAAATGTAGATTATGTGGTGATAGATACGAAATGATCAATCATATAATAAGCGAATGCAGCAAATTAGAATAGACGGAGTTTAAGACTAGACACGACTGGGTGGGCAAGATGATATACTGGGAATTGTACAAGAAATTTAAATTTGACCATAAGAACAAATGGTATATGTACAACCCAGCATCTGTCCTAGGGAATGACACACATAAACTCCTATGGGACTTTGACATACAAACGGATCACCTAATCTCGGCCAGAAGACCAGACCTTATAATAATAAAAAGAATGTGAATTTGCAAAATTGTGGACTTTGCTGTCCCAGCTGATCACAGAATAAAACTGAAAGAAAGTGAAAAGAAGGATAAGTATATCGACGTTGCTAGGGAATTGAAAAAAAAACTATGGAACATAGTGACAATTATATCAATTGTGACTGGTGCTTTTGGTACAGTCACCAAAGGATCATTAAAGGGACTGGAGGACTTGGAGATAGGAGGATGAGTGGAGACCACCCAAACTACAACATTATTGAGAACGGCCAGAATACTGAGAAGAGTCCTGGAGACTTGGGGACTTGCTGTCACTCTAGTGAAAAACCATCAGTTAAAATTGATTTGAAAAACTCTCAGGGAGTAAATAATAATAATAATAATAATAAATCCTGTTGAAGTTAGCAGGTTCGAACTCCTGATGCGCTATTACATTCACTTTTGGACAAATACCTTTGGAAAAGGTATTGATTCCCTTACCCCTGCTATGGGCTGAATAGTATCATTGCTGTTATACGACAAGGATGGCTAAAACATTACATAACCCTCGAAGGTTGATATGCCTCTGAACCAAGAAACCAAACCAAACCTATAATAGAAAATGCACAATCACATTTATGATATAGAAGAAAAGATACGAGTGACCAAACAAATAGGAATGTCGTTATATATCTTTATTTTTTGAATGTTTAATTATCTCTCTCTCTCTCTCTCTATATATATATATATATATATATATATATATATATAATTGGCACAGATATGGTGAGACAATCTCTTCCTCTTTATATCCTCTCATCACTCTTTTTTCTTTGCTATCTGACTTCAACAGTATTTAAAATTTATATTAGATGTCAAATCGGTCCAACTCAATGTGCGCATTAAGCATTTAAAAATCTTATCTTATAGATGTCTAATATATATATATATATATATATATATATTATTTACAGACAGACATATGATCAATAATCACTTAGGGCCACTTGCATTTAACACGTTTGTGCTTGTGATCGTTCCTCGAGATAATATATATATATATATATATATATATATATATATATATAACTAATTTAGTGTATAAGAGCGTAGTTTATTGACTGTAGCAAAGAAAGAAATGCCAGTTGATGGAGCTTGTATGATAGATTTGACAAAGACACGAATTCATAGATTTTAATAATCCTCTATGACTGGAGTAAAGGAAATAAAAAAGAGAGCAAGATAAATCAATTGAACACAAGAAGAAGAAGAAGAAGAAGAAGTAGTAGTAGTAGTAGTAAAAGAAGAAGAAGAAGAAGTAGTAGTAGTAGTAGTAGTAGTAAAAGAAGAAGAAGAAGTAGTAGTAGTAGTAGTAGTAAAAGAAGAAGAAGTAGTAGTAGTAGTAGTAAAAGAAAAAGAAGTAGTAGTAGTAGTAGTAGTAGTAGTAAAAGAAGAAGAAGAAGAAGTAGTAGTAGTAGTAAAAGAAGAAGAAGAAGAAGAAGTAGTAGTAGTAGTAAAAGAAGAAGTAGTAGTAGTAGTAAAAGAAGAAGAAGAAGAAGAAGTAGTAGTAGTAGTAAAAGAAGAAGTAGTAGTAGTAGTAGTAGTAGTAAAAGAAGAAGTAGTAGTAGTAGTAGTAGTAGTAGTAAAAGAAGAAGAAGTAGTAGTAGTAGTAGTAGTAAAAGAAGAAGAAGAAGACTTATTGAAATTTAACTCTGTAATTGAGAGGAAGTCAGTCAAATGTAGTGAGAACGAGGAAATTGTTGACTATGTTTATGACCTTACACCTGTGAGAGGACATAGTTTGCACGTGTCAAGAAAAGAAGGAGGGAGATGACTCGCCAGATTGGGGATTGTGTAAATGCAACAATTCATGGTATCGAGGAGTGTGCAAAAAAGGTTTTAAAAAGACTAATTATTGCATTCAGTAACAGCAATGTCAACGTAAAGACAAGTAGAAAACAATAAAATCTAGAAAAGAAAAATAGGAAAAAAAACCCAACTGCATGGATATTTCAAGAGGCAAACTGGCGAGATTGCGCATAGACCTGGAAATGGCTGAGAAGAAGAAACCTAACGAGAGAAACTGTATCATTTTTTTAATAGAACAACGGCATCAAAACTGGAATAAAACCGTGGTACATGAGGATGACGATAATAGCAATTGTACTTGATCCTGTTGAAACAGTCCCCAATGACTTGGTAAGGGGGCTGGAAGGTTTTGAAATCAGGCGCTATTGATGATAGGGGTGGATGGTGAAAGAGAGAGAGAGAGAGAGAGAGAGAGAGAGTCGGGGTAATCCGTGCTATTAGCTTTAACTTTATGATATATAAAAGTAAAAGTAAAGTTGGCGACCTTAGTCGAGGGTGACCAGAAGGTTCCTTTTCAATAGCGACTACACAGAGGTGTAGGGGAGGGCTTTACTCCTTTCTCTGGATTGCTCCTCTTTACCCATTATAGTACTATATATTGCTGAGTGTTAAGCAAGGAGGTATCAAGTACCATTTTTAATGTCTTTGGCATGACGCAACCTGGGATTGAACCCATGTCTCCAAGACCATTAGGCGAACACTCTACCCACTAGGGCAACGAGCCGGTTACGATATATATATATATATATATATATATATATGTGTGTGTGTGTGTGTGTGTGTGACTGTGTGTGTGAGTGTGTGTGTGTGTTGAAATGAACAAACATATATGTTTTTATAACTGTTTTGATAAACCTTATTTAGTCACATTCCATGAGACCATCTTGGTCAGCCTATGAACTTTTTCAATCGACCATCGTAAATGCTTATTGTTTCTTAACTCGTTTTTGGTTTTATGTTCGTTGTTTAATGGCATATCAAACTTCCTGGGTTATTAAAAGCTAACACCATCCTTGTAGAAGAACATTAGTTAACCCAGAGCTGTGGGCGTAACAGGTGTTCATACCCTTCCCAAGGGTATTAGTCGGAAATTGAACGTAACTGCTCGACTGGAGTTCGAACTCGTTTACAAAGATGTTGCAGTCCAGCACATTAACCCCTATGCCAAGAGGACTAGATCCTAATCAGTTTCAATGATTTATTATTCATGTTGCAATCTTTCTACCCTAGCTTAGCGATATTATTTTCTTTAATATCCAAACACATTATTTGAAGCCATTTTTATTGAAGGCTTTAATATGTAGTGGGAGGCGAGCAATGTGGATGTGGCAGTCAAAACACTCGAACCCCAGCTATCGGTTAAATAGTATCACTGCTGTTCTTCTACAAGGATGGCTTTAGCATTAACTAACCCACAAAAGTTGATATGTCATAAAAAAACAATAAAACCAGCGAACACAAAAACAGCCTATTCATAATCTTTGGGTGTGGTAGCTACCAACCAATATACTGTCTATTAAGGATTTTACTGGTAACTGAATGTACCCATTTGTGGGGAAAATACTTGTTGGGCAGGCAACGTTAATAACCATATGAGCAGCATTTCCTTATTTAAATCAGGACAATAATTTTCTCAGGGTTAAAGATATTCATATCAGTTGTGCCTTGTCATTACTACCATGTCCACTCTAACCTGTAATGATATAAAGTGTTAGGGTCCCATCTAGGGGTCAAATAGGTATATTTAAAATTATTTCTGTTAGATTAGAATACTTTATACCATACATTATTATTAAATAAAAAGTATTACTTGAAACTAAATGATCATTCGTATGAAATAGGAATTCTTGGAACCTAGTTCCACGAGCCATGTTTAAAGGACATCAGTTATCTTCTGTTAATTTCCCCTCTGAAAGTTCTCCACTGTCTTCACCGGGTATTGAACTCACACTTCGGGTATGTCACTGGATCTTACCAACGCCTTTATCCATTGTGCCAATACTTAGGATCAATATCATTAGTTTCTTGAAACCATGTTATTAACGATTATTATGAGATAAAAATATTACTTGAAACTGAATGATCATTCGTATGAAATAGGAATACTTCGAACCTTACAACCGTGTGCAAATTATTTGTATTAGATAGGAATACATGATATTATATGCGTACAAATAAATGGTTATTATCAAATAAAATGTTTACTTTAATACATGCGATAAAAATAAGCGGAAAAGTGGATCAATCAAACACTTACAACTTTTAATATTTCGTTCTTTATTCACAGAACTTTATCAGACTCTGATATTACCACTAAACCCGTTGTAAGGGTTTGATTTATTCACTTTTCCATTTGTTTTTATTATCTTGTCAGATTCACCAAAATCTACCATTTCTCCATATAATTGTTCGGTTGTTTTGGTTTGGTTTGGTTTTATGGCACATCAACCATTAAAGGTTATTTAATGCCAAATACATTTTTACAGTTCTATTTAAAAAAAATCAGTTTAGCATAAGTACACAGTTTAGTTCTATTTGATCCATAGATAGGACCCTAACAGGTGCTATTACTCCGGGCCAGAGTAGAACTGGGAGCGATGGCAACAAATGGGTACTCAGTATTCCCCCAAAATTCCAGCATTACTGGAGCCTCACCATCAGATTGCTTGATATCATAATCAGGACGCTCGTTGGGGGAGTCTTACATCTCTGCGAAGAATCAGTCGGTGTATTCTGCAGCCCCAGCCGACTCCTATAATAATGTATTGTGACAGTGGCATAAAAATATTCATCCCAGGAGGGGAGGTTATTTTTCGCACGTGTGAAATCGGGGCAGTCTGGCACTTGATCCCTCGCAGAATAAGTCCTAGTTAAACGTCCTCTCTCGGGCATATGGGAACTGGCAGATAATGTGGGGGTTAATTTGGGCTAAACCGCCGCTGGCAAGGAGTTTCCATTTTTCACGTTCACACCCACCCACCAGACCACGTCGTCTTCCTACCCCCAGGATAATGGAAGATATGAGTCTCTAGGTTTAGATATAATAATATTATTTACCGTAGTCGACAATTCCAGTTTCCCGTGTAATATTCTTAAAAGGCGAATAGGACATTTAGCGAGAATAAATTGAGGCGAATGAAGCTGAAAAGGAACATGCAAAAGACAACTTGATAGGCAGACAACACAATGAATAAATTTCGACACGAGGAGAGATATAAAATATAACAAGGTTTTTAATACATGCAGACACACATATTTAACGTATCGGCTATATTATCAGCGGATAATATCAAAATACAAATGTCTTTCTTCATTATTCTTTTCTTTCTTTCTTCTTTAAATTGAGAGAGAGAGAGAGAGAGAGTATGTAATTGCAATACTTAGAAAGGGTGGAGGGAGAAAACGGTCTTAAGGTTTACTTAGCTTATCGACGGGTTCCTTCTGAGAGTATTTTCTCTTTTACGGGCTAGCAGGATTTTATACAGCTTGGCTTGAAGGCATCGGTTATCATCTTGTCCAAGATTCTTTCCGCTTTTCCCCGGAATTTCGGCGACAGTTTCAATACATCCGGTCACTCCAACTGCTGTCCTGAAACCCGGCTCTGCTTCTTCGCCCGGAATTTGGCATTAGATTACGCGTCCTCTCATGGTGACCTCTGTCCTTAAAACTAAAAACTTTATCCCTATTTCTGCTGACGAAAAGGGTGCTACTTCCGCTTAAGGGTTCTGGCCAATCATTCGTCCTCTTTCTTCTTCCTTCACCCTGTCAGGCGATTCATTCGGACTACTATCTCTATCCAGTATATCCCCTTCTTTATCCATCCGGTCACAGAGTGCAAACATCTGTTGGCTTTCATTCTGACCCGGATTTGTTACTTCGGCAGTGAGGAATTGATCTACATTCCTTATTCCTCTTTTAACGATCATTCTTTGGCGGCCTGTTAATTCAAACACGGAGGGGTAGGGGAAATTTCTTATTTCTCTCCTCTCAGTGGTAGACCACGTGACAGTATAAATTATTAACATTAGAAAGAAATACTTGAAACCGTATAACCATAAATTATTTGTATTAAAAGTAGTTGGAGGTAAAATTGTTTGCTTAGTTTTATTATGAGTTATTTAAAACGGTTGGGGTGCCCGTGGTGTAATGGTTATCGTCGGAGGAAATGGACACGGCAACACGAGTTCAAATCCTGGTCGAGACTGATCGCATTTCATATAGCACTAATACCCTTGGGAAAGGTATGAATCCAATTATTCTCCCTCCAACTATGGGTAAATAGTAGGGCAGACTGCGTTCTTCAGCCTTGATGAGGCAACTAGTCTAGGAGAAGGAAAACTCTGAATTCAGACCTGTTAAACTCCGCTTAAAAATTGACCTTGTGTCATATCCTGCCCGTGCGGAGTGGTTGATAAATATGGTTATTTAAAACCATTATAACTGTGCGTAAAGTAATCACTATTATTAAATGGAAATAAATACTTGAAACCATACGACAGTTTAGAAACTATTGTTGTATTTTGACCATCGGCCCGGGCAAACATGCCATTCCAAAGTGATGCACCGGAAGGAAGTGACATATTCTAATGGTCAGTAATTGAAGGAGATCACGTGGGCGGATTTGGCTGATGAAATGGGACAAGGTAAAATTCCCATGGTACACTCATAGACTGATGCACCGGAAGAGAGTGACCTCTGAACTGCATGACAGTTATTTCCGCTTGATGACGATCAAACATGCCATTCCAAAGATTGAGTGGGCGATTGAGTGGACGTTGAACTTTTATAGAACTCAGTCAAGACAGGAAGTCAGACAGTTAGAGATCGGACGAAGTTAGAGACGAGATGTGGTAGGGAAAGCCACACTCGGCCTTCGGGGCCTTCGGGGCCCCCGATTGAGTTGGAAGTCAGTGTTGAGGTCTAGAGAAGTTGCTGATAAGATGTGGTAGAGAAAGCCCGGCGGAGGGGGCCCTTGGAGCCCCTAATGAGTTGGGGATAAGAGACGTCGGAGACAAGAAGTGGTAGGGAAAGCCATACCCGGCCGAAGAGGCCCCCGGGACCCCCGGTGGTGTTTGGAGACCAGTTGGTGATAAGATGCAGTAAAGAAAGCCATCATCCAGCAGAGAGCTGGGCCCCTGGGACTCCGTTTGAGCAGCCCTGTTGAACGAGAAAGACACAACGGCCATAAGAGCGGGGGTCAATATAATGTAGTCTTTGTTCGGTCTCCAACTCCCTCTCACACACAAACGTAACAATAAAATGAGAGGTACATATTTTTTTAAGGAAGTCTTTGCTCGTCTGTTATTCATTGCGTCAGTATGTATTCAGCATATATATGAATATATGTATAGTTGTAGCATATGACTATACAACATTATCGGTATTAGATAGGAATACTTAAAAAACACACACACACACGCCCAGCCCAGCCTGGGGCTGTAGAATACACCGACTGCATCTCTACAGAGAGGTAAGACTCTCCCTCCAAAAGACAGTCCTAGATATGACATTAAACAATCTGATGATGAGGCTGCAGCTGGAGCTTTAGGGAATGTGGAATACTCCTTCATTGCCGTCGCTCCCAGGTCCACTCTAATCCGGAATGATAGCACCTGATGTGGTCCTATTTATGGGTCAAATAGAACTGTTTGAGATTAAAGCTAAGTGCAAACAAATAACTAATGCTAAATTGAGTTGTTTAAAATAGAACTGTTTTTATATTTAACTCTATGTAAACAAATGACTGATATTCAATTGAATTGTTAGTGATACATCACAATACTTGGAACCATTTAGCTTAATTGACTTATGTTAAATTGAATTGTTATAAATAGAACTGTTTGATCATTTATTTGTATGTATCTATAAAATATATTTACAAATCATATATATTTAATGTATATGTAAAAACAGGATTTGGCATTAAATAACCAACAATGGTAAGCTATAAAACCATACCAACCGGAAAACCATACAACTCTGTGCAAATTATTTGTGTTAGATAAAATGGTGTTAGATAAAATACTTGATATTATTTTACAGTGTGTAAAAATCTCTTTAGAAACAAATTGATAAAAATATAAATATTAACGTACAATTTACTGTAATTTATTATAAACAAATCGCGTCAAAATAGATTACATGGAAGTTTTAGAGTTCATGCCTTTGATAAAAGCAAAAGCTTTTAGACAGCTCTACACATAAAACCATTTTTTTAACATTCTGCAGATTATTTTGTGTAGCGTTGTCGATAATGGAATCGTTGACGCAAGAGCAAATCCTTCAGCCCGTACTCTATCCCCTGCAGAGTGGTATGACACTTTCCCAAATGGAGTGTCCTAGGTATGACACTAAAATGCATCTGATGGTGAGACTCCTGTTCCGGAGATCTGGAAAGCGTGGAGTACCTCTTAATTTTTTTCATTTTTAAACTTTTGTATTCTAATTTGTTTGTGTGCGTAAGAGAGATTCATTTATGTGTTTTACGGTGCATCAACTCATTATGGGTTATTTAATACCGAAATTTGATTCATTTGTAAAGGTTTGTTTGTACAGTTATGAATTTGGCAATCAAATACAGTCTATTTGGTTTCTTTGTTTAATAGCAAATCAACCTTCGGGGGTTAATCAAAGTCATCTTTCTAGAAGAACAGTAGTGATGCTATTAACCCATAGCTAGAAGAATAAGGTTTTTTTAATACCTTTTCCAAGTGCATTTGTCCGAAAGTGAACATAATAGCGCGACTGGAGTTCGAACTCGGTTACTACGATTCCGCTGTCCAGCGCTTTAATCATTACCCCACGAGGACAGCCCTAGATACAGTCTATATTATAATGTATTTTACTATCCCTTGTTGTGATTTGGAGCATCTAAAAACAGAAACATGAATCTGAAAATCAGTCTTTTTGAAGACTTCTTTTATCACAAACTACCGTGATGCTACAGAAATATAATCACACACACACACACACACACACACACACACACACACACACACACACACACACACACACACACACAGCCCAGTCGGCTCAGGCAGTAGAATACACCAAGGGGTAAGACTCCCCTACCAACGATGCTCCTGGTATGACCCTAAACCATCTGATGTTGAGGCTCCACTCCTAGAGATTTTGAGTACCTCTTCATTGCCATCACTCTCTGGTCCACTCTGGGTTAAATAGAACTGTTTGACACTTAAACTGTGTGCAAAACTTACTCTCTACTAAATTGTTAGAAATAGAACTGTTTGACCATTTAACTGTGTGCAAATAAATTAGGGTTAAGTCAATGGATTAAATAGACCCGTTTAAAAATTATTTGTGCTTGATAGGAATTATTGATACCATTTTACTGGGTGCCAATTATTTGTATTAAATTTTGCCACTTGAAACTATAATTGTTTGCTTAAAATAATGATTATTAATTGAAACTGTATATTTGTGCGCAGACAAATAATCATTATTAAATAGGAAAAAGTCTTCAAATCCATTTAATTGTGTATGAATAACTAGTATTAGATAAGAATACTTGAAACCATACAAATGTGTGAAATTTATTTGTGTTAGACTGGCAAACTTATAACTGTACAAACAAAACTTTACAAATGAATCGAACTTTGGCATTAAATAACCCATACTGAGTTGATGTGCCATAAAACACATTAATGAATCCATCTCTCTCTCTCTTCACACACACACACACACACACACACACACACACACACACACACACACACACACACACACAACATTAGAATACAAATATTTTAAAAAGAAATTAAGAGAAACTCCACGCTTTCCAGATCTTCAGAACTGGAGTCTCACCATCAGACTCAGTTTAGTGTCATACCTAGGACACCCCATTTGGGAAGGTGTCATACCTCTCTGCAGGGGAAACAGTACAGGTTCGAGGATTTGCTCTCTCGTCAACGATTCCATTTCCTACACGTTAACCATTACACTTCCCTAGTAATCTATTTTAACGCGGTTTGTTTATAATGTTTGAGAGTATAGTGAAATAGGTTGGAGCGACCAAAGGAAAGCGACTAAGTCTTGCAGATTATTATTGCTATAGTGAGTTTGATTCTCATAGGGTGCCCAAAAATTGCGTTCTGACGCTAGATAAGTGAATCTTGGTAATTACCTATCTAGTGCACTCCATCGCGTAGCAATCGATTGTAAATCAGCTTGGAGGACCATTACAATTGTGGAGAGTACGATACTCACCGAGTGACCACTAACTTGTATAGTTTTGTAATAAGCTGAGCTTAGATATTAATGACGTTCGATTTAGTTCTGGCATTTTATGACTAAGGCCCGAAATTTTTTAAAGGAATTCCTTGTTTAAATGAAATCTTAGTGTTACAAAAAATATGTTTACGCATCTGATGCTTCAAAGAGATTGTATCGTTTCACCCCCGCCCATATATATATATATATATATATATATATATATAAATATATATACAAGACACAAAATTGTTTAGCAAGTTGGCCTAATATGATACTGTTTTTGCAATAACTTTTGGTATGGAATTGTATTTTGTCAAGGACGTAGGAGTTTACTGGTCTGTTGAACAAATAAAATTTTGGTCGATTATGAGGTAAATTGTGAACAATGTTGAAAACTGAATTTCTCCATACCAGCGAGGATAACCAAAGTTGCCTGGAGTAACAAAAATCCGAATATGACCACGGTTTTAATAAATACCAGATTTCTTTTTACACAACAAATAAATAAACAGCCCTGTCAATAAGTTACAGAAAGTCAAATACAGAAAGTCAGTAAATTCTTTTTTGCTGTTTTTATTAGCTTAAATATCTTTGTTGCATACAAACATTAATTTTATGAATATTGAAAACATTGTCTTTTGGTTTGTTTTCGTTTTATGGCACATCAACCATTGTAGGTTATTTAATGTCAAATCCGTTTTTATACATATACACCATTTCATTTCAAACAATTCTGTTTAGCATAAGTTACAGTTTAATTCTATTTGACCCATAGATATGACCCCATCAGGTGCTATCACTCCGGGCCTGAGTGGATCTGGGAGCGATGGCAATAAATGAGTACTCCACATTTCCAAAAGCTCCAGCATTACTGGAGCCTTACCATCAGATTGTTTAGTGTCATATCCAGAACACTCGTTGGGGAGGGTCTTACCTCTCTGCAGAAATGTTGTCGGTGTATTCTGCAGCTCCAACCAACTGGGTCAAACATTGTCTTTTGGTAAATAACAAAAGGCAACAAGTATCTTTTTCTGTTTGTTTATTGTTTAATGGCATATCAACGTTCTTGGATTAATTAATGCCAAATCAATCCTTCTAAAAGGGACAGTAGTGGTATTGTTTAACCCATAGCTGGGACGATAAGGGGGTTAATTCTTTTGCCAAAGGTATTTTTCCGAAAGTGAACATAATAACGTGAGAGGAGTTCGAACTCGCTTACTATGATTCCGCAGTCCAACGATTTAACTATTTCATTGCCAGAGAAGTTAGTAGTCGAATCAGATATCATAAGAGTTGGACCAGCCCAGTCGTCTTAGACGGCTGAGTACGCCGACTGCATCTCTGCAGACCCCCTCCAAACAAGTGTCCTGGAGATGATACTAAACTATCTGATGGTGAGGCTTCAGTCCTGAAGTTTGGGGAAATGTGGAGTACTTCTTCATTACCATTACTTCCAGTTCCACACAAATCCAGAGTGGTAGTATCTGTTAGGGTCCCATCTATAGGTCCATAGAACTATTCAATCATTAGCGATCACTGAAACAATTTATCAGTGAGCAAACAAATGTATATCAAATATAATTATTAAAGTTAAATAGCAATACTTGAAACCATTTTGGATAATTAATGTTGGCAATGCTTGAAGCAATTTGACTTTGTGCAAACAAATGATTAATATATAACAGAATTATTAGTGTTAGATAACAAAACTTTAAACCATTTAACTGTGTGCAAGCAAATGATTAATATGAAACTGCAACTAATAAGAGACATCTCACATGAGAAGACGTGGACGTGGCTAAAAAATTGAAACCTTAAAAGAGAATCTCTTCTAATAACAACTCAAAATAACGCCATAAGGACCAACTATATCAAAATAAAAATAGATAAGACGCAACAAAATAGCAGCTGTAGGTTATGTGATGATAGAGACGAAACGATCAATCGCATAATAAGCGAGTGGAACAAATTAGCTCAAAAAGAATATAAAACTAGACACGACTGGGTGGGTGAGGCGATTCACTCAGAATTGTGCAAGAAATTGAAATCTGACCATGCGAACAAATGGTATATACCAAACCCAGAGTTTGTCCTGGAGAATGAGAAGCACAAACTCCTCTGAGATACAAACGGATCACCAAATATCGGCCAGACGACTCGACCTAATAATAATCAACAAGAAAAAGAGAACTTGTCGAATTGTAGACTTTGCTGTCCCAGTTGATCATAGAGTAAAATTCAAAGAAAACGAAAAGTGAGATTAGTACCTCGACCCTACCAGAGAATTGAAAAAACTGTGGAACATGAAAGTTACGGTAACTAATTACAATTGATGCTCTTGGTACAGGGATGGAGTACTTGGAAATAAGAGGATAGCATTATTTTCAACTGACTAACTAACTAACTAACTAATTATAGTAATAATGATAATAATTGTCCTGGTTAACTACAGAGTGAAATTGAAAGGAAGCGAAAAGAAGTATAAGTACCTGGACCTTGCCAGGGAACTGAAAAAACTGTGGAACATGAAAGTGACTGTGATACCGATTGAAATTGGTGCTCTTGGTACTATCACCAAAGGATTGATACAAGGACTGGAGGACTTGGAAATAAGAGGACGAGTGGAGACCATCTAAACTATTACATTATTGGGAACAGCCAGAATACCGAGAAGAATCCTGGAGACTTAAGGAGACTTACTGTTACTCAAACTTCAGTGAGAAACCATTAGTTAACGCCGATGTGAAAAACTCGAAAAGGACTTAATAATAATTATAATAATCTCACACGAAAAAGAGAGAAATAGAATCTCTCCTAATGGCAGCACAAAACAGCGCCATAAGAACCAATCATATCAAGGCTAGGACAGATAAGACGCAACAAAATAGCAAGTGTATGCTATGCGGTGACAGAAATTAAACCATCAATCACATAATAAGCAAATGCAGCAAATTGGCACAGAAGGTGTGCAAGGCTAGACACGACTGGGTGGACAAGGTGATCCACTGGGAAATGTGCAAGAAATTTTAATTTGACCATGCCAACAAATGGTATATGCACAACCCAGCACCTGTCCAAGAAAATGACACACATAAACTCCTATGGGACTTTGACATACAAACGGATCACCTAATCTCGGCCAGAAGACCAGACCTTATAATAATCAACAAAAAAAAAAAAAAGAAAAAAAAGAAAAAAAAACTGCAAAATTATCGACTTTGCTGTCCCGGCTGACCACAGAATAAAACTGAAAGAATGTGAAAAGAGAGATAAGTACCTCGACCTTGCTAGAGAATTAAAAAAACTATGGAACATGAAGGTGACAATTATATCAATTTTGATTGGTGCTTTTGGTACGGTAACTAAAGGATTATTAAAGGGCCTGGAGGATTTGGAAGTTGGCGGTCGAGTGGAGACCATCCAAACAACAGAATTATTGAAAACGGCCAGAATACTGAGAAGAGTCCTGGAGACTTGAGGAGACTTGCTGTTACTCAATCTCTAGTGAAAAGTCATCAGCGTAAGCTGATGTGAAAAACTCTAATGAGTGAATAATAATAATAATAATAATTCTTAGTAAACAATTATAACTTCAATACATATAAATTACAGATTTATGGCCTCATAATCTTTTAACAAATTTATTTTGTTAGAACCCTGAAAAGTACTTCCAATACTGGTTAAAATGGACCTGAGAGTAATGGCAATGAAAGGGTACTCAATACTCTACAGATCTCCAGAATTGAAACCTCACCATTAGATGCAGTTATCACACCCAAGACAGACCTTTTTGTGCGTTGCGGTCTTATCCCGTCTTCGGGAGATTCACTCAGCCTATCCTAAACGCCGCCACCAGAAAGAAAGATGATAAAGTGTTTACTTGTTTAAAATGGTTAATCCGTTTCTCATTGAAGACTGTCAATGTGAAACTAACTTCGGCATAAAGTAACCTAACACGAGGCCGTATGAATCGGGCACTCGTGAAGGTTTGCAAGTTTAGCTTGTTAACCATTACAGTAACCTAAAGTAACCTAACACGAGTTGACATACCGAAAACCAGCCACCCAACCAACAGTTGTATGATAAATACTTTTTTTCGGGCACTGAAAGCGAGTCGATACTCGAGGTTATAGAAGAAAATCTTATTAGATATTATCATCTTGTATTTATTTAGAGTTTGATAAAAGCTTTTTTGTATAGACTCGATCCAATCCGTTTGTTTTGGATACTTTCTTGTTTTGTTGTAAACAGCTTTGTTTCTATAGAAGCTCAGTTTATATTTTTTGATAAAGGCATGTACACACACGAGTAGTAGTTTATGAAGCTTTTTGTTTTGATGTGGCCCAAGGCCGTATGAATCGGGCACTCGTGAAGGTTTGCAAGTTTAGCTTGTTAACCATTACACCACTGAGGTGACCAAAGTAGACACACGAGTAAGTATTTGATAAAGTCCGTCGTCTAATGATTAAAAATCTTTTATTTTCAATATATCTTGCTTTATAAATACATTTAATTAACTGAATTGTTCGAACATTATGCATTGAAAATTTCAGATTAAAATACAGTTAATAACTACAATTCAGGTAACTGACTTATTGATCTACCTTCGTGAATATATATATATATATATATATATGTGTGTGTGTGTGTGTGTGTGTAAAGAAATGGGGTCATGCTTTTAATAATAAACAGATTAAAATCAAAGCATTTGGTGCTTTTCAACCGACACATTTTTAATGGGAAAAGATATCGTTAGAAGATAAGAATTGACGATTAAAACACACACACACACACACACATCTCTTTCTATACATATAGTCATCCACAGACAGATCTGTTTCGTTCTATCAGAACTCATTTGTGTGGCCAGACATAGTAGCTTCCCGTAGCTAGGATCGAAACCTGGTTGATTCAAACGCCAATCCAAGCTTCTAACCACTTAGCTACGAGGAGCCAGTAGCAACGAAGTAAATTTTTTAAAGGGTTATGAATCACAATTAATATTGTTTACATACATCCGTTTAACGGCTACCGAGACCTCAATTCATATATGAAGAGACTTGCAATAAACGCTAATGGCAACACGATTACTTCATTCGCCAGAGAACTCAACCCCACGGGGGTAGGGGAATATATATATATATATATATATATATGTGTGTGTGTGTGTGTGTGTGTGTGTGTTAAACCATTAGAGGTTTGAATTGCGCAGCATGTCCCTAGTTCCATACATAAACAGACACGAGTAAGTAAATCCGGGCACTCACAAATCCACTGGGGAACATTTGATAAATAAATTTGAGAAGCATCTCAACATCCTCGAAGTTGTTATGATCACTATGCAGCGACCGATCCTCTGTAGGCAGGGGAAACTCTCTCGCAAGTTAGAGTTACCAAGGGGATTATAATTCTAACTTTATTTTTATCCGTGTCCTTCGAGATCACTCCACCACCAATGTTTGGACAAGGTATGACTCCCCAATCATTCCATCTGTGTTTTAGATAGTACCCATACTGTTCTTCTATAAGGATGGCTTATTTGCCTGCTTTAAATGTTTAGACATTCATCAGAGCGAACAAGTTTTTTAAATGAAAAGAAAAATATTGCTGTATAGCCACATACAACTATACGCATACATATACAACTATATGCGGAAACATAGTCAACATAATATACGAACTTCAATGAACGAACGAACACACTTCTTTATAGAAATATACCTCTCACACTTTATTCTCGAAAGGGTTGATGTTGGTTGTGTGTGAGAGGTGAGTTGGAGACGGGGACAGACTGTAACATATTGACCCAAGGTTCTTCTCGTGACCATAGCAGCACTTCTTCCTCATTCTCGCTGGGCTGCCCAACCGTGGGTCGCTGAGGGCCCAAGTCTGGAGCTGGCTCTTACGCGGGCATCTTGTCCCAACTGACTCCAACTGCAACTGGAACTGAACTCGAACTGGACTCGAACTGACTAACTCAAGCCGTCTGTGACACCTGGTTATGTAATTGTTTGACGTTCACCTGCTACCTGTGGGCGTACGCATCTGCACCGAATTCAACCACGTCCACAGGTCAAGGTGATATTCCAACATCTTCGATCGGATGCACCTGCCTCGCCGTTCTTCTACTTATTTACACAGGTGCATCTCTTGATTGACGGCTCGGTCGAGGGTCAATATGTTACAATATGAAAAAGTTTAAAACATTCTATTTCTGTTGGTGACATTATTTTTCAAATTTAAGTGATACTACTAGCGTTAGTAAACTGAAAAAAAAATCTATCTACCTATCTATCTATCTATCTATGTTAATATATATATATCATTTTGTTTATTTCTGCCAATTATGAATAATTCATTACACATCTATCTGTCCCTATTAATGTCAGCCCGCTTCTTTCTATCTCTCTGATGTAACTACTTGTTAATCTATCTAAGTATATATAAACGATGAAACCAAATTATCTTAAGTAATGCATTTTGTAACTTTTCAGTATCAGCATATATATATATATATATATATATAGTGTTGATATGGAAATTAACACTGTTTGTGTACTGTTGGTTTCTGGTTATGCGCTGTTTGTATATAGGCTACTGGGGAGAACCGGATTATGCCGGTTTTTAGTATAGGAGTAATGCCTTCAGTTAGATTTTTTATATCCATCCCCCACCCTCAGTGCAAGTTAAATCCAAAACTCAAATTTGTGAAAGAGAGAGAGAGAGAGAGAGAGAGAAAGGAAGGGAAAAAACTAAACAAAAAACGCAAAAAAAACCCCACAAAATAAAACAAAACAGCCCCATAAATACAAATAATTTCCCTTCAATAAACAAACTGTTTCTCCTTTCCATAACAACCCAGTAACCAATATATAAAGTTCACATGAGTAGAAAATTTGAAATCCAAGTTTTTTGCTTGCCACATCCTTGATTTCGGTAAAAACCAAGTACATCTTTCAGGACTATTCCCCATTCTCATCATCCACTCCCCGCAAGAAGTGTGCATGTTTGGCATTGACCTGACCGATAAAATAAAACGCAGTTTCTTCCAAGCAGCGATCGTGTCGATACTGCTATATGGATGCACTACAGGGACGCTAACTAAATGTATGGAGAAAAAGATTGACGGCAACTAAACAAGAATGCTGCGAGCAATATTGAACAAGTCCTGGAGGCAACACCCCTCAAAGTAGCAGCTGTACGGCCACTTAACACCCATCACGAAAACTATCAAAATTAGGCGAACCAGACACGTGGGACACTGCTGGAGAAGTAAAGACGAACTCATAAGTAATCTACTCCTGTGGACCAGCAAAGGCAGGACAACCAGTCCGAACCTATATATAGCAGCTCTGTGCCGAAGATCTGCAGGAAGCAATGGATGATAGGGAGGGGTGGTGAGAGAGAGCCAGGGAGATCCGTGCTGATGGCGCGACATTGTAATCAGGTGTTCTATGAAATGAATCATATCAAGAGTATGCTGCATTTATAACTATGAAATAATCCCTTGGCTGGTGTACTACAGTCAACCTCTACATGTTAAATGATATTACACCTTTTTGTAATTGCAAATCATATTAGATGTCTCATAAATAAATTATGATTGTTACCTAGTAAATTTAGCTGTTTTTTCTGTCTTTTTAAGACCGCGGCCCCGGCTCTTCCTGAGTTGAGGCTTGTGGCTCTCGGACGAAAAAGGTTGGTTGATTGGGTTTCATGGCATATCAACCATTGCTAGTTATTTAATGCCAAATCCTCTTTATACATATCTATCATATATTTATGATATAGTTTGGTTGAGTTTTATGGCATATCAACCATTGTTGGTTATTTAATGTCAAATCCTCTTTATACATATCTATCATATATATATATGATATAGTTTGGTTGAGTTTTATGGCATATCGACCATTGCTGGTTATTTAATGTCAAATCCTGTTTATACATATTTATTAGATATGTATGATTTATTTGGTTTGATTGGGTTTTATGGTATATCAACCATTGTTGGTTATTTAATGCCAAATCATTTTGATACATATATGTTGAATATATATGATTTGTAAATACGTACATTTTGTTGATAACATTTTAAAACGAGTCTGAGTTCATTTTTTGCTCACAGTTAAATAGTTTTAAGTATTTCTATTTACTATTAATAAAATTTTGCACATAATTCATTCGGTGGTTTAGTTTTATGGCTTATAAACTCTTATAGGTTTTTGAATACCAAATACATATATATTATGTATACATTATTTGTAAGCGAATAGTTTGTCGGTCACATTTTAAACAAGACCGAGCTTATTCATTTGCATACAAGCATTCTATCCAATCCTAATGGTTTTATTTGCACACTGTTAAAATAGCTGGTATTTATGGGATATCAACCTTTGTAGGTTAATTAATGCCAAATCCTATTCATGAATTTTTATGTGTTGAATATATATATATATATATATATATATAGTCATCCACAGACAGATCTGTTTCGTTCTATCAGAACTCATTAAATTATAATACATATTAGCTTCCCGTAGCTGGGATCGAAACCTGGTTGACTCAAACGCCAATCCAAGCTTCTAACCACTTAGCCACGAGGAGATATTAGCTGCAAAGTAAATTTTAAACGGTTATGAATCACAATTACTATTGTTTACATACATCCGTTCAACGGTTGCCGAGACCTCAATTCATCCACGAAGAGGCTTGCAATAGACGCTAATGGCAATACAATTACTTCTTCGCCAGAGAACTCAACCCCACGGTGGTAGTGGAGTATATATATCTCTATAGTATATATATATATATATATATATATATATATATATATATATATATATATATATTATGTAGAAATAAAAATAAAAATCAATTCTTTGGTGTCATTATAGGTTTATTGAAGGTCTATGATGATCATCTTCAGATGATGAACGGAAACTACTATTTAGTATTTGAATATCATTTGGGTATTGTAGTTTCCGTTCACCATCTGAAAAGGGGCATCACAGACCTGAAATAAACTTATAATGACACCAAAGAATTGATTTTTTTTCTTTTTATTTTTATATAAAAAATATTTTGCTCTATACGCGAGTTTTGATGTATTTTTAATCCCAAATTAATTATACAGTCGATTGGATTTGACATTGAGCACTCCAACTGGATACTCCTTCTCTTTGGATTTTTTCCTTGGATAATATATATATATATATATATATATATATATATATATATATATATATATATATATATATATATATATATCAGGCTGCTGCAAATGCCCTGACATTAAAAATGTGGTCTGTTCCTAATTTTATATTGTTTGTTATATGAAATAAATATTTATTTCAAAAACTGGTTTGGTTTGGTTTCTTTGTTTTAATGGCATATCAACCTTCGTAGGTTATTTATTCTCCTAGAAGAGCATTAGTGGTATAATTTAGCCCATAGCTGGGAGGATAAGGGTGTTCTATGACTTTCCCATGAGTATTTGCCCGAAAGTGAACCTAATAGCGCGACTGGAGTACGAACTCGCTTACTATGATTCTGTAGTTCCTCGCTTTAACCATTACACCACGAGGACACCCTCTCTAAGACTGGAGTTGTTTTGATTTTGCCTTATACGACCACGTTAAACTTCAATATTGATATCGCTCAACATATAAATTTACATCAAAAATCATTTTTCAGGTTATAATTTTTGGTAAAATAGGTATAATAGGTTTTATTGTTTTGTTATTTATTGATATAATCTTTTTTATTGATATTTTATTGATATAATAATATTGATAATTCCAACTCTACGCACTCTTTCTTCTAAAGAATAATTACAGCTTTACCTGCTTTTAATAATGTATATAAATAATAAATAATTATAGTAGAAATCCATGTTTTTCATGACATTTAAAATCATCGTGCATCAACTATTCATGAATTTTGATACAGGTTAATAAACTACATGCATTTATCTATCTAAAAAGTCATAAAATGAACCAATTACAAATTTCTATTTAGTTTTTCTTATATCTGTGGGGTTTTGAGGCTGAAGGTCACGGGCAAAGGGTGAGGCTGTGTTGCCGTTTGAATATCTGACTCCATATTTTGGTTATATTATCTTATGTTACCCCCACGTTTGGATAGTCGGTGTAATGCCTTACCCAAGAAAGTCGCAAAAAGAATTATACAAAAGAAAATACAGAAACAGATAAGAGATGAAGACGTTTCTTTTATACTTTCCTTTATTTACTGGGTTCAACAACCATTCCATGGATGAGGGAGTTTTTCCTGAATACATTGAAATGGTTGAATCTCCCAGTTAAGGTGTCAAAATACGTTAAATCGTTTCATGTATGTATTTGTCCGCATTTGGTATTTCGGGCTTCCATAAGGGTTAGTTTATAGTTCATTTGTGGGTCTTGTATATTTCAGCATAATGCTGACCGAGAGAGAGCTGCTACTGGGTGAAAGGTGCTAACCAACGCTACGTTCAAAGCCGTATGCGCGGGGCCCAGACACGCCAGCACGAGGTTATCAATCCGCTGGTCACCGCCTGAAAAAGAAAGATAATATGGTCCCCTTTGTCAAGAGGAAGCCTTTTTTCTTTTACTCATGAGTCATCTCCTTTTCCTGTTTGAGCCCCCCCTGGAAGTTCCAGCAAATTTAATAGTTTTCTTTTTCTTTTTTTTAAAAATCTAATTTTAAATCTTTTTAAATTTATTTATTTGTTCCCTACATATCCTCTAAAATATGACAAAAATTTATATTCGGCATAATATAATAAACATAAAATGACGAGGTGGCCATATTAAAAGGAAGCAAAATTTCATATTTTTTTGCATGAAAGCTTATTTATACCAATGGAATAAGACTAAATTGAGGACAAATATTTCCTTTGAAATTCTTGAAAAAGTCGGGCATTTTATGCACCCTATATATATATATATATATATATATATATATATATATATATTATATGTTATGTTATTTGGTTTAATGGCATATCAAATCTTGGTGGTTGTTAGGTGTCAAATCTTGTTTACTCATGGTTTTTAGGTAGCTTTTTGAAGAGATTGAGCTCATTTGTTTGCACACAGTTAAATGGCTTCAAGTGTTGCAGTTATTTTTCATATCGTCTAGATTGAGGTTGGCAACTTCGCGGTCAAGGTCACTATTCATGCTTTCTATACTACAGAATCTATGAAGGGATTTTGTTTAATCCAAAGCATTGCATTGTTTATTCATTTTTTTTATGTAACTTTGTTCTTGACGTCCGGGGTAAGGGTGTCTTTATCGAATTTGGCTGGGGGCACTTTGAATGTGTATCCTTTTATTTCAGTTTTTATTTTGGAGTTTATATGTACTTTTCCAGTTTGTTGATTGGGACCTTGTGGTTTTCGTTTGAGTGGTCCTAGCTTTTTGGGAGACCAATTTTTAAGTCTGTATTTAACGTTTTTTTTTTTTTGTGGACGGACTGGAGGTCTCTGTGAGCTCTTTTTTAAGAGAAATTTTCAATGTTATGGGGAGATTTTAAGTCTGTTTTTCCTTTGATTATTTTATTGGATTTTTCTTTATTCTTCTTGCTGAATTTCTGTCAACCGTTTGGTTTTAACTGGATCACCTTCTCCATCAGAACTGTACATTTGTTTTTTGTTTTTTTTTGTTACTTTGTCCGATTGGATCCACCCTCCCTGCAACAGAGGAGTAAGTGTTATCTCCAATATAGGACCCTACTATTTTTCTAGTTTCCCAAAAAGTCTTGTGCTTCACCTCAAATATTCCTGTCTCTCTTTTCTAAATGTCACGAGATCTTGTCGGTAGTTTGGACATTTAATTTCTTTTGAGCAATCTTCCTCCTCGTGCTCCTGGCTCTTTTCGTCGCACTTTGCTGTCATCCTCTATATTTTTGACATTTGAAGCATCTCAGGAGTACTGGGATATATTTGTCAACCCTCTCGAGGCAATACCAGATTTTCAATTCCTTGGGAATTGATTAAATGTCAGGCTATATGCGTTAGTCTAATATTGTTCTCCACCCTTTGTAATTGTAATTCTTTTGATGTCTGTCTCTCCCAGTTGTCCCTGGACTGCTATCATTTCTTCCTCTGCAGCCAAGGCCAGCACCATTCTTCAAACAATTCCTTTCCATGTGTTCAATCTTTTGTGGGAATATGCTTTACATTTGGTCATATGGAAGGTCTTCATCTTAAGGATGTTTTAAGCCTGCCCCCGGTTGTCTACCTCAACAAACAAGTTTCCGTTTCGTTTTTTTTACGTTTTGTGGAGTAGCTTTAGCTGCAACCATCTTTTTTATAAGGAAAAGGGAGAATTTAGCTAAACAAACTTCCCCCAAAGATTCAATGACAATGAATTTGGGGAAGTTTGCTGCCACATTCTCTGAATCTGATTCTTATAGATTTCTTTTATTTTTGTTGGTAGAAGATGTCATGAGTGATGTTTATTTTTTCACTGGTCCTATACTCCATAGAGTCCAACTTGTGTTGGGAATGTATCAAGGGGGAAACCCATTCGCCTTGGTTAAGACGGGGAACAACTATCAGTATGCTTGAGCTGGGAGAAGGATTTCAAGCCCTTGTCAATTTCAAGTTTTCTGTAGACATTACTAATTACCGTGTAATTTCGCAGTGGTCAAATTCCTATTCTCTCAACGCAATTGACCCTCAGCCACCGCTTTTTTGCTCCTAAAAGATGAGAGTTGGAAGCTTGCTGCTGGTGTTGACTGAAAAATACAGTCGGAACAAAACGTTTAGGTGCGAGTGCTTGACACAATCAGCCGATTGATCGGATCGGGACAATCCGTTCCCCCATCTAGTCCAGTAATGGCTAAAGTGATGAATTGCGAGTTACTCGGTTTCCGGGACAAGTACTGCTTAACCATCAATCCCATCTCGGGTTGCCACCAACTGCCAGCAGGTGACCTCGTTGGAGGGGGGGATCTTACCCCTCTGCAGAGGTGCAGTCGGCGTATCGTACGACCACAGCCGAAAGGTTGGTAAAAAGGTTGGTTACTTGGGGTAAGGCATGAAACTGACAGTCTTCATGAAGCGCTGATTTCCATGTCTACATTGTTTATATTTCCTTTTTCCCTTTCCCAAGATTGTGAAGGAACTGAGAGATTTTAAAGGCATGTCAACCCATTTAGGGTTATCTTATACCTTGACGTTAGAAGATTACGTTCATTGTGTATTTATGTTTAAATGTTTTGTATAGTTCTTTTTTAAGAGTTTTTATTTTGTTTTAACAAAGTCAAAATCCTCAGGGATTTTTTTTCTAATAATTACTTTTTATGGTATGGACCATGTTTACATTTATAATATCTGGTATAATTTTATTTCTCTCTAGAAGGACAAAATATCATCCACATTGACAATTTCAGAGAGGTTTTTTATATTGTTTGTTTTGAAAAAAAAAAAAACGTTGTCGAATGAGAAATAAATCTTCGCGTTCTGTGAAAAAAAAAGTTTAACAGTGTAAGGTGTTTGACATACTATACACCATGATTTTTGTTCTTGCTTAAGTATGAAAGAGTGTATAAGTCTTGTGCGACCAATAATAAATCTACACATTCTATTAGAATTCGTAATTGAGATATAGGGACTTGTTCCTTTTTGAATTTTTACTAGATACCGATTGTGTTTTGTGAAGAAAAAAATCACGAATAAATCTTAACAACCCCCTAGATCAGGGGTTCTAAATAAATCGATGTTGATCGACAGGTATTTTACGCCATTCCCCCCCCCCAAAAGCCACACCTCTTTTAGATGTTAATTTGTTCTCTATCCCCTAATTTATTCTATTTATGCGGTTTTTTCTATATGAAGATTATTAAGTTCACGAACCATTCCCCCATGACTGATGATCTGGTGAAACGCCTGATTGAGGCTGGCTACCAGCAATTACTGACCGGACTATGCAACCCAGGCAGATTCCATTCAGTGCAAGTCATCAGAGTAAGGTAGTGGCCATCAATGGATTCAATCTTATTTGTGTTCTATGAACGACAATTCGACGCCATCTTCTTTTCTTTCTTCTTCCCACCTGACAATAGATATATAGAATAAATAAAGAAGTCTTAAAGTTTAAATTGGACAACGATTGTATTTCATGCAACTTCTCTTTTTTTAAAAAAAGGCACAATGCTTAAAGTATGCAATATTCTTCATTACTTTTTGTAAATTATCATTCTACAGCAAAGGTACCCAATATGTCGCTCCCAATTGACTGGTAGATTGCACAGCATTAAATAAAAACAAATTTAGATGTTTGACTATGATCTATTCTCCCTTTTTCAGCATTAGTTATTTTTGCGAGTCGGCCTTTTCCCATATGAAGATTATTAAGTCGAAGTACAATTTCACTATGTCTGATGATCTGGTGAAAAACCTGCTTGTGGTTGGCTACCAGCTGTCACTGTTCGAACTATACAACTCTGGCAGATTCCGTTCAGTGCAAGGCACCTCCGGTGGTTAGCAAGCTCGACTAGCAAACCTACACGAGTGAGTTCGAGTCTCATTGGGTGCCCCTTTCATATGGCCTTGTGCCACATAAGCAAAAAAAGCTTAGTAAATTTCCAGATTCTGTTCAGTGCAAGCCATTAGATTAAGCCAAATGATAATAAATGTATTCAATCATTATGTACCGAAAGGGTTCAGGCAGTGATGCAAGTACGTGAAAATATATTGCATATAAAAAGTATAAGTAAGTAAATAGGTAGTCTGACCGTTGTCGAGAGCGACCCGAAGGTCCACTTTTAAATAGCAACTACACCAAGATGCAGGGGAGGGCAACTCGTTTCCCTGGATTACTCCACTTACCCATGTTCCGTAGCTTATAATGCAGAGTGTTAAGCCAGGAGGAATCAAGTACCATTTTCTGTGTCTTTGGTATGACTCGACCATTGGTGAACACTCAACCCTCTACTCAGTACATATATAATGGTTTGTTTTATTTATTTATTTTTTAATGGCATGAGTTATTCAATGCGAACGCCAACCTTGTAGATAAACAGTATCGAGACTATTTAACCCATAGCTGGGGAAATAAGGGGGTTGATACCTTTCCCAAGAATATTAGTCCGTAAGTGAACGTAATAGCGCGAATAGAGTTCGAACTCGTGGATTACGATGTCACAGTCCAGTACATTAGCCACTACATCACGGTGACTTCCCCAGTAAATACATAATTAAATGCATTTAGCCTTTTTCATACAGGCTAAATGCATTTAATTATGTTTTTACTGGGTGAGTCACCTTGATGTAGTGGCTAATGTACAGGACTGTGACATCGTAATCCACGAGTTCGAACTCTGTTCGCGCTATTACGTTCAGGTCGTTTTAAAAGTAGCTAGCGAGCCGAAAAATTGTGGCTACCCCTGTCTTAGGTCATTTGAGTCAACAATTTTTCTTACCGCTTACACGTGACGTTAGTTTTAAATCTACTTTTAAATCTACTTGATCACTTTAAGGAAAAAGGGGCTTAGACTGGATAAATTTAATCGAAAATGAACCCCCCCCGAAAGAAACAACCGAAAATTAAAAAAATAAACAAATAAAAGACGCAAAAATATCCAGCTTTTATTTTTTAATTCAATTTTTATTTTTATTTTAAAGGATTGAGAAGCTCATATTAAGCTGATTCATCCCAAAGAGAACTTGATCAGGAGGGGCACCTGTCGCTGACAGGTGTCGTGGTAAAGAGTTAATCTTAATTGATGGATTAAGGAATTTAAATGTTTAGTGATTTAAGAGCCGATGAAAGAGGGAAAGAACAGTGTAAGAAAGGAAGTTCCCTAATATGGGAGTTTCTTAGGTTAAGCTTAGTTTCATGAAGTATCGAAAAAAGAAATTAAACTCACCAATAAAAGGGGACCAGACAAATGTACTAAGTATCATACAATACTAGGTACACTATTGAGAGACAAACCTACTAATTATTATACTACACTAGGTACACTATTGAGAGACAAACATACTAATTATTATACAACAGGTGCACTATTGAGAGACAAGCATACTAGTTATTATACAACACTAGGTACACTATTGAGAGATAAACAAACTAATTATCATACAACATTAGGTACACTATAAACCAAAATATGTTCGACAAAAAGTCAAAGCGGAGTGTAGGTGGTTTGAATTCAGAACTTTTCTTTCCCGTAGACTGGTAGCTATACAAGATTAAAAATTGCAGTCTGCCCGACTATTAAATCATAGCTAGAGGGAGAATTGTTAGATTCATACTTTCCCCAAGGGTTATTAATGTTATATGAACTGCAAACAGCCCAGTGTAGGATTTAAACTCAGGAAGCTCTGGCCCGGTGTGGTAGCACCAGATAGAGTCCTATCTATGGGTCAAATAGAAAAAATGGTGTACTTATGCTAAACTGAATTATGTGAAATAGGTCTGTTCTCACATTTAAACTGTGTACTTATGCTAAACTGAATTGTTTGAAATGGAACTGTTTATGAATCCTAAATTGGTTTGTTTGAAATAGAACTGTTTTGACTTTGAAACTGTACTTATTTTAAACTGAAGTGTTTGAAATATAAGTGTTTTGACATTTAACTGTGTGTAAACAAAAAGTACACTAAGCTGAATTGTTTTAATTAGAACTGTTTGATTAAATTGAATAGCTTTAAATAGAAATGTTTTTGATAATTAAACTGTATACTTATGCTAAACTGAATTGTTTGAAATAAAACTGTTTATTTGTATAAAAATGGATTTGGCATTAAATAAACTACAAGGCTGATATGCCATGAAACACAAACAAACAAACAAACAAATATCTAGTGGGTATTTCATAATATATATATATTGATAGATAGATAGATTGATCTCCTGTATGAGCAGAATGGGAGAAAGTTCAATTTTTTAAATGGATTTTTACAGATTTGAATTCAGAGATTTCCTTCTCTCAGACCAGTTACCATATCAAGGTTAAAGAGCCAAGTCTGCCCTACTATTTACTCATAGCTGAATGGAGAATTGTTACATTCATATCTTTTCCAAAGATATTAGCACTATATGAAATGCAAACAGCCTTGTCCAGGTATTGAACTTGGGTTGCTTGGTCCATTTTAATAGCCATTTCACCACAAGTGCCATGCCAAGTGTGTGTGTATGTGTGTGTGTGTGTGTGTGTTTGCATTGGCCTAATGAGTAGAGTGTTTGCCAATTGTCAGGGAAAATGGGATTCAATCCCAGGTTGACTCATACCAAAAACTCAAAAGATGGTACTTGATGCCGTCTTGCTTAATGCTCTGTATTATAAGGTAAGGATCAAGGGTAAAGTGGAGCAATCCAGGGAATGGAGTAACACCATCCTCTATACCTCGGTGTGGTAGCTATTGAAAAGGGAGCCTTCGGTTTACCTTTGACAAAGGTTGCTAACTTTATTTATATATACATTTATTCTGAAGATCTGATTTCATGAAACCTTGGTAGATTACTTCTGACTCTGTAGGTATTCGTATATATATATATATATATATATATGTGTGTGTGTGTGTGTGTGTGTGTGTATGCGTGTGCGTGTATGTACATGTGTATGTGTGTGTATGTGTGCAAGTGTGGATCAATATGCCCATAACCTGATACATATTGATTAGCTAAATATATACAAATATGTATTTATATAACTTACTGCATCTTTTCATGAATAGAACATGAATTTTCTTTGCAATAAGCAAATTCACATTCAAATGAGGTATTACATTTACTTTTAGACAAATACTCTTGGGAAAGGCATGAATCTCCTTTTCCCCAGTTATGGGGTAGATAGTATCACTACTATTTTTCCAAAATATGGCTTCAGCATTAAATAACCCATGATAGTTGATATAGCATAAACCAAGAAACCAGTTTTTCAAATAATTCTTTAGTCACTCAATACACTTAGTCCACTGAGTTTTTCATTGATTGAAGCACTCTTTTGATTTGGCCCAAAGTTGTACAGTATTATTTTTAATGTCCTTCTCTTTTCCAAATCTTACCCTTGAGGTGAGTTCTTTGTTTAGGAAACAATAAAAAATCACTTGGTGTTAGGATTGTTGAGAACAGAGGCTTCTGCAATTGTATAATCCTTAAACATGGCATTCCCAAAGTATTCACAATTTTTACAAAATTGCCCTTATTTGGCCTGATATCAAAAAAGCATTGTTTTATTTCATAAGTTTCATAGTCAACTAAAAGTCCCAATTTAAATTTCAAATTTAAATTAAAAATTTTTTTAAAGTTAAAACTTTAGTCTTTAAATTTTTTATTAGACCTCATAGACATTAATATCAGTTGATTCATATCTATCTATCTATCTATCTATCTATCTATCTGCCTGTTTGTCAGTTTATCTATCTGAGGAACTGCTCCATTGCCCACTGGTGCGAGTATCCTGACTTAGAGTTGAGCTAAAACATTAAAGTTTTAAAGCTGATTTTCAAGGCAAGTACACATTTCCTTCAAGATAAACTGTCACAGCCTAATCTTCCCTTTCAAATGGAAAAAGATTGATCAATATGGTTATCGGAAATGTTACCTTGTTTTTTATTATTTTTCTATCATTTTTTTTCTTCTATCAAAGAACAAAGAATTTGGATCAGAGTGAGTACTAATTTTTGGACTTCTACATATTCATATATTTATTTAAAAAGTTTCATTGATGTAGAGTTCGGTAATAAGTAATATCTAATAGTATTCATTTTGTCTGTATGATTTTTGACTGGAAAGAATGAAATCCTGTAATATTTTGTTCAAAAGAAAATTAACTTTTTATGAAAAACTGTTTAAGGTATATGAATTTATGGGCAATAGTGTATACGCACAATGATAGACAAACACACGTATTTGGAAACACATTAATGTCAAATCTGTCGAAGATTATAAAAGTGGGATGGAAATAGTAAAATCACTCATGACAGCTGGTTGAAATAATTAGAGGAAATGAAGCGATTTCATATATATATATACATATATATATATATGAAGTGCATATATATAATTCATATATATATGTATATATATATATATATATATCTAGATGATTACATGCGCAAGCACACAAACACACACACACACACACGTACAAACACACTAACAGTAACACTAACACACTGATATATGAATATAAAGTGCTTCTCATATGCTTGATAATATCAAATAGCCTCTCACCTGTTGGCATTGGGATTCAAGGCTTTTGTTCCTGTCATCATCTATAATGAATAATAAAAAGATCAATAATCTATTTAGACTTATGTTTATAACTCTGTTGGGATCTAATTGGTTTGCTACTTTGTTTAGGTAGGGTTTTGTTAGATTTTTAGTCAATATTGTTTGGATCTGCATATACATATAAAAAAAAGTAAGTAAAGTTGGTGACTGTAGTTGAGGGTGACCGGAAGGCTCCTTTTTAATAGCTACAACACTAAGGTGTAGGGGAGGGTGCTACTCCTTTCTATGTGTTGCTCCACTTACTCTTGATTCCTAC